>JAOTQE010080747.1:0-15736 GCA_025631205.1 Nesometra sesokonis
ATAAACGTGCAGCAGAATTTTGAATCCTCTGTAATCTTAAAATAGAAACAGAAGGCAAACCAACTAAAAGAGAATTATTGGGTTTTTTATAGTTTACACAAGCTGTTTGTGTGGATTATGTTTTATAGTCCTTACCTGACTCGTTACCCTACCAGATTATGCTGCGAGCGGACCTTAAACATATGCCGTTGTTTTTGTTTTGGTTTATGGTTTACCACCTTAACTGCTTGACCAAACAACTCGCACCTCAAAGAATCTAATTAATCAAGCATGTCCCTATTATGAAATACTTTCACAAGTGTTTAAGACAGAAACCGAATGGAAAGGGAATAAAACATGTTGGACTGGAAAGGCAAGGCTTGCATACAGACTGTTGGTATTTATAGAAAAATAGTGAATTACAGAAATTGTAGCCAGCCTACAAAAAAAAAATCTAAAGAGTAAGCCATTGAATCTGTTAAAAGTGCAAGGACAGTCTACAGGGTTCGGAGTATGATATACGACTAATAATTAGGTAAGAAGAGTGTGAACTGTTTGATTTGTTATATTTGTTGGAAATGTACAAAATGCATAATGTCATGTATTTGGTCTTAACACAGAGCTGTGATAACAGATTCATATATATTGTAATTACTGATAACAACGTAGCTTCGGAAAAGTAAAACACTGTTTGTTCCAAACAGAAGCAAGCACATGCTGACTACAAAACTTTTTTAAATACCAATTACCTGTTTGTGTGAAATGGTTCCATCCTGCAACTTGTCATAATCTGACAATGTATTCCTGATTAATTCCAAATTAATACTTTCTTTTTTACCGCTGATAACCTGCTGCTCAACCAACATCAGTAGCATAGCATCATCACGCTCACAATATACTTTTAATGGTTTTCTATAAAAATATAAATTGATAAATTTATTTGAGTAAAGAGATTGCAATCGTCAGTATTATTTTATTGCACTTCAATAGTTGGCACCTATATACTAGAAAATGGAGTGAATCAGATATTCTGTACATGCTTGCACATCTCTCTGCAATTACAATTACAATGTTTAGGTGTAGGTGTTGTGTAGTACAATAAAAACATTATTCTAATTCATGAAAATGTCTTAGCTTCACAATTCTCAACATAAAAACAAAAAATAACAGACCAAGAAAATTGGGAAACGTAATAGTATGTTTCTATAGCAAATTTATAACAAACGTGTTGCTCTAAAGATACATAAAATTATAAATAAACCAACACATCCCCTACACGGTTCTTAAAAACCAGTGGCGGACGCAGGGATGTTGCCCTAGTTGCCCGGGCAACACCCTTAATTTCATAGTTTTCGTGTAATAACATACAAAATCTGCAAGTAGTACAGGATGGTTCTACTAAATTTCATCATAGGCCTTATTGACATTTCTGGGGCTGGCAGAGAATAATTTGTATGCGCATATTACTCACTGAATCCTGTCCCGTGGGACGCATATCGCTCCAACTATAGGATTTGACTGGGCAACCCCCTTAAATGTATTCTGCGACCGCCACTGTAAACTGAATAGATCAGGTATTAGACCCTGTCCTCCTTGTACTTCTATATGTCATTATAGGAACTTGTGCCAAATTCCATTGCTATTTTTAATACAAGTCCGAGTAGATAATTTAATTTTTTATTTTATTTTGTAATCCATTTTAAATAATTTTAACCCTTTTTTAATCAGTTTTAATGGCATTTCCAAGTTTTTGTTTACTGTACTTATGTCTATGGTGTTTTACATTTTTCAATAATTTCATATTTTCATGAGTTTATACTTGAAAAGCTTCACAGCCAGAATTTATGTTATATCTTATGAAGACAAATAAAATTTCTTGAATCTTGAAATAAACCAATAATTGTTAATGTTTACTGGCAAAATAGAATTATCAGCAATTATAGAGGTAACACAACCATAGGAATGCCTGAAAATTGACATTTTTAGAAGTGGTTGAGGACATGAAATTTTATTATATTATTATAATCATTATTCTTCTTCTTGTAGGGACATTCTTAGTAAAGCAAAATGCCTAATGTTCCCTTCCCGCATTCATGATTTTTGCTACGATGGAGGACAAGTTTTAAAAGTTCAAAATTCGCGCTCGATTGTAATGATTCGTAAAGTTCAAATTTGCATTTCATTAAGACCATACTAGGACGTTATCAAGATGTATTACAAAAATAATGCGAAAGTGCGACAAAATTACTATGAATTATTACAGCAGTTTTACGATGTAATACAATTAAATTTGATGTTACTACAAGTGTACAAGTTTAGTATGATTAAACCAGCTGAATGTAAAAAGGACTAATATCACATTATATGACAAAAAAGCACAATTAGGCTTACTTAATTTTGTACAGATACCATGTTAAAACACGACTCAGCATGCAAGTTGCTACTATTGAAGAAAATTAGAAGAAAATATGTTGGTAGCTTTTAGGCTTGATAATTAATAGCCAAGCTCAGCCATGTCGAAGACATAAAAATATGTTGGTAGCTATTAACAGTGATTAAGCTGGAAGAAATATTTTTGTAGCAGTTTGGCTAATTTAGTTTTAAATTGATTAGCCAAATTCAAGTTTGATGAGCCAAAACCTGTCAAAATAATGTTGTATATAAAGTTTAGGTTAAAATTTACTAGTTATTTGGCTAATTTGGAATTTAAAATGTTAGCCAAATTCAACTTTGGCATAAGATTTGGCTATTTGGCTAGTGGCAGCTTAAACCCTGTATTAGGCTTGATAATTAATAGCCAAGCTAGGCCATGTCGAAGACATGGACCCGTACACATGCATACAGACCACACTCCTACTTTTTCCAGTTTTTGGACAGCAACAACAGTATTATTAAAAGGAAGACACAATATGCTTTAGAAAATGGGTGGTCAATGTTTTGGAAAGACTTTTCTGACACCAG
Organism: Nesometra sesokonis; assembly: GCA_025631205.1. Lineage (NCBI taxonomy): Eukaryota > Metazoa > Echinodermata > Crinoidea > Comatulida > Antedonidae > Nesometra > Nesometra sesokonis. The sequence continues at coordinate 2,941 of JAOTQE010080747.1, forward strand.
AATCAAATGATAAAAACCATGATCTTGATGGTATCCTGGTAGTGTTGTATTTCAATGGCTGCCATTAACAAAAAATATTCATAAAGGCCGTGTTTCCGCAGGAAAAAATTATCCGATAAAATAACCCGATAAAAATTATCCGATAAAAGTTCTGCAGAAACGGGTGTTTAACCTATTCTGACGTAATCAAATTATCCGATAATTATCCGATAATATTTCGATAATTATCCGATAATTGACCTAAATGCGATAATTTTTTACCTTTGACACGGGGTCAACCTTAATCTTGCTTTTGGTGCTTTTTGCGAGGATTTTACTGCGGGGCAAGCAGGGTGCCACGCGAGGAAAAGGGAAATCGTCAAAAAATCACCGGAAGTTAGTGGACTCGCAATGCATTATGCCCTACACTGAGTTTGCGCATTTGTAGCTTATAAAATTTATTTGATTGGATGATATTTTATCGGATAATCTAAAATCCCTGCAGAAACACGGCCAAAGTCAATAAATATGCTAATAAGTGGCAGGAAAAAACTCTCAGAGTGATTAGATTATTCATAAGATGGACAATATTAAAACAATATTAGAAAAATAAAACTAAACTGACAACTTGGACCCGAAAAAAAAATGTGTGAAATCTATTAAGAATAATATTTCTGTAAGTAATCATCAAGAATGGTTTATATGACAAACACTAAAACATTAAATCATTATGTAAAATATAAAAACACACAATGCTTAGAATATCATCTACAAGCCAACATGAAATTTAAAGCAAGACCTAACATGTTCGATTTGGAAGGCAGAAAGCGGACTCTGTCAAACACTTTGTTTCTTTTGGTCGAACCTCTCATTATGGGAGCGTTCCTCTGTTATAAGAGAGAAAAAATAGATATATTAAAAAAAACAACTTGGGTAAAACCATTAGTATTCACATTAAATAAAAAATGTATTCAACAAAACATATTTTGGTATCAAAATGATGCCCAGAATGCTTATGTTTGTTTGCTGTTATAAAAAGGCTCTTTGATATGTTGCCAGGAAAATATTGGTAGAAAAGTTTTTATCAAAAAAAATATAGCAATAAACTGGCAAGAAATGATGTAAACCACCAAGTGGAAACACCTTGGATATTTACGTAATTAACAAGAAAATCTGCAGAGAGTGAAAAAAAGCCGCACGCAAATGACCTGAAGCATGTTCTAAATTGATTAAAAAATGTATTTGAGCATTTTTAAACTTTGACGCACGAGTATGCACAAATACTATTGTGGACTCACAACTGAAAATGGTACGACAATTTGACCCTTGATGTAAAAAAATCATCTTAAGTTTCATAGAAAAAACCTAATCATTTTGAAATTATAAACAATCAAAGATTTTGACAAAATTGTGCAGACTGTAAAATTAGAGCAATAACATTAAAAACTTATAATATTGTAACGTCTTGCCGTCGAGTAGATGTTAAATCGTTCATGAACGTAAAATATCTCGTTCGCAACTCTTAAGAGGCTATACTAACTTCTGAAGTCAGTGTCTCAGGTCTCGTTGTACTGTAAAATAGTATTTTTGTCGCAATCAGGACAGAAATGTTAATACTGTCATTTAGGTCCAAGTTTGTTTATCTCATTCTACTGGTAGCGTAAGTTCGGCAACGGTGTTGTTCCGTCGGTCCGTTCCGTTCAAAGAGAAACCATATAATAACAATAGGCTTTGTAAAAAGAAATTTATGAGTCTGCAGAGACTCCATTATTTGATCAACTTACCAATAAGTGACAAAAAACAAAGAATAAATTTGGGATGGATGGCCTAGCTAATCAGCGTTTCCAAATTTCCTTTTTTCTGTCTAAATAACAGAAAAAGAAATATTTAAAATACAAAAATGTACGTGGCTTGAAGCGTGAAATTTAGCGTAACTTAACATGTTCTAAGTTCCAAGTTTTATGTAGCCTGTATTGAACCAATCGGAGTGCAGCCCAATTCGGACTGTAACATTATCATAACAGGTAAAAAATACGTAATCTTAAGCTATACCATATTTGTTACAATATCTTACATTCCAATATAACCAAAACTCAATTCTGATTTTGTGTACAAGAAGACTCACTTTGTGGTGACACCTCAAATATATGCAATTGACAATTAATGGAAAATAAATTTCCACTAATGATTAATTTATTTTATGTATGAAGGCATTAAAAAAATAAATGATAATTACCAATTATTTAATTGTATGTTAATACATTACATCATTGGTCATTTTAATTACTACATACTGAACTGAATATTTTAAGATAGTACTGTTGTCTTACAATATTTGCACCACTTGGCATGATTCTTGGGTCAAACCAGCCTACACTCGTACATTAGAAAAAACTTTAAAAATTGTAAAATAATTGAATATAAGCAACTTCTTTTTGAAATGTTATAAATATAAATGTAGCTAATATTGCTGAAAAGGTTAATCACATTTTATGATGTATTTTTACTATAAAATATTACCTTTTATCAGGCTGTTGGTGGTTTCTATCGTTTCTATGACTTTTATCTTCTGAACATAACCTCTGACTGACATTACATGCATTTTGTGGTTGCTGTTGGTTTCCAATGTAATTAGCTTCAAACTCTGCAACCTTCTCATCAAGTGGAACTTGTTGGTCATGATCATCCAGTGTCCTTATGTCATTGATAAACCTTAACATAAAAAATAAAAGGGTTTTAAGATAATTAAACAATGCCAGTGTATAGGTGGTAAGAGAAACAAATTGTGTTCAATGATATAACCCTGGAATATTCAAATTATTGTACCCATCTTTGACTTTGACAATAGTTTGGCACAGTTTGTACAATATTTTCAGCATCTTCAAATGCATAAAATATTACATAATTATACTGTGTTTGATCATCTACAAATCCATAATTAAGGAAGTTATTGCACTTAAGGATAGGTGTAATAAGTTTGGGTTAACAACTTTTTATTGTCTTTTAGGTGCTATCCCATACTCCCTTCCTTACTCTTCGTCATAAAGCCAGTTCTTCAGAGTATATTTTATTTTTTAATGATTGTATTATACAAAATCATTATAACCTGTAACATAGTACCATAGTTCTTCAAGTATAATCCCACTCCCTTTGTACATGAAAATGGGCCAAAATTTGGTTTACCGGGGATTCCCATGTATGAAAATGTTCATGAACTGAAAATTATAGTAGTTTTGCAAAATGACATGTGTATTTGAACAACTGTTTCCCTACAATTCAATAGCCTATCTAAAACTATATTCCGGGGAAGAAATTAGACTTTAATGGAAATTCAAAACATCCTAATACTTCAGTAGGCCTAGGCTCTATTAATTGTTTTCTTACCTCATCGTAGCCTAGCCATTGCAAAAAGAATTCATGTCTAAGTTAGGCCTTACTTAGTTACTTACTATAAGTACCAATATGGTATGCGACACTGTCACTATGTTGCTAAAACATGAACAAACAGAGCATGCAGAGAACAGAGTAGAAGAAGCGGAACTGACTGTCATCTGCATACCAGCATGGAGTAGAGAAACTCCATAATAACAGAGAACCATGTACTCTCACGTCACTGCTGTGATGTCACACACATGGAAACATTTACCTTAGAATTATTGTTTATTTATGATGAAAGTACAATAAACATGACTTGCAGGTACAACGAAAGTCGGTTATTAGATTTCAACGAGGCGCATTTTTACTTGTGTTTAACACAATGTATACTTCATTTCTTTACGATTAACTCTATGAAATCGATCACTCTTTGATTTAACTGTCCATTTTCCTGTTTTCCCAAGAGTTTACTGTAGATCCCTTTATTTTCGCGGCTTTTACGATTTTAAACATTTCGTGACTTTAATTTTCACGATGGGACCTTTTCAAAACACGATAATTTTCGCAATTTTTACCTGTTATTACGTTTGGACATAAATCAGTTGTTTGTTCAGAAACTATTTTTTAGTTGAGGACCATAATTTCAGTTTTACAACTAGATTGCTTGTCAGAGATAAACAATGTTTAATAGGCCCTCGATTCACCTACCTCAAAGTTACAGTACCTGGCCTAGGCCTGGGCTAGCAACGCATTCGCGAACCAACTCCTAGGCTAGGCCCTAACTGAGCCATTTTCACTTGACAATTTCCACGATTTTATTCACTCATTGCCACATAGAATTACTGCCTTCCATTAGGCTACAATGGTTTATTGACCATTGATGGGAATGCTGTTTCGAAACTGGATTTTCGGTGTTATTCTCGGCGGTAATTTATCTTACAAATTATTTTTCAATTTATAAAATGAACATGTGATTACTGTGATAAGCGTTCGGCCCGGAATTGTATAACACCACCTAGGTTACAATAAAATAGCAGCCTCCAGTAATTTAAAGTTTGCGGAAAATTGTTTCAAACTTTGCCTTCAAACTACGGTTTTTTAACCAACAAATAGGGTGATTTTGAAATGCAAATGATTATGATAGTTAAATTTACATTATCTATTTTGGAATAATGCCAAAATTATTATTTTCACAAAATAAACCTATTTTTAGATGATCTTCTCCATGCTAGGCCTAACCCCAGACTAAGCCTGTATCGGCCTTCACGCGCAACCTCGACCTACACTTGCTAAATTCCTATATTTTTCTTTGAGATTTTTGCGGCTTTTAATTATCGCGAAATTTGCCAAAATTAAGGGCGTGCGACCATAAAGAGATCTACAGTAGTTTAGATTGCATCAAGCTTTACTATTCCTACACTGATTATAGAACTGTTTTAGCTTGACATTTTTTCTTGGTGGTTTGCTTCTATTCAAGTTATACTTCTAGAACTACTGATTACACTATAACAATGGTAAAATAGTAGTAGCATAGTATACCTGTTAACAGACTCTTGCAACATAGTCTCTGCCTTGGCTGAACCCAGTTTAGCCCTTGCAAGATACTGCAATAACTTTTCATAATTAACCATATCAGGATTGCTACTTTTTGCAAAGCTAGTAAAAAGCAATCGCATGATAGTTGTAGGTATTGGTAGATGATACTTAAGAGCAATCATGTTAAATTGTGCTTGGTTCACATATCCCATTAACTTGTGGTCAAACTCTGCTAAGTTTCCATACATCTCCTTAAAGCAGTATGCATCATAGTTCTTAAGCATGTTGTGAAGTTGCATGGTCATGGATGGTTTCTCAAGTAGTTCAGGTGGTGAGTTTATAATGCCTACCGATGGTGCAGTACTTTTCCTTGAATCATATTTTGTTTTATCAGATGTTGGTATTGGAGGAAGAATTCTAAAAAAAAAACACATAGATTTGTTGTACTTTACAATTAACAGAAATATCATAATTAAGCAATAAATTATAATGAGGTAAATTTGAACTTATGAAGTTAAGAAAAAATGGGAATATTAGATTACAGTAGTGCTAATATTGTGACCTACCGTCAGTACATACAGACAATTATGCTCAGCACTTAAAAAGCTGAATTCGAACTTAGAACCTCATTCTTTTTTTTTTGTTATTGGTGTTGTTGTTGCGACCATAACTTTAAAAACGTCTAGCTTCGAAAGTTTTAAACAAACATGCTTGAAATTTTGTACACAAAAATTAACGTTAGCATGGTCATTTCATAGAATTACTGGGAAAAAAGTTAAAGGTTTCTTGGTATCAATCGAACCGCAAAAATATACTCTTTCAAATAAAAAAAACTCTTCGGTTCTCCCTTGGGAAAAAAATTATAAGCCCTTTAATGAGACACCATTTTGAATTTTAAGATGGCCGAGGTACTGCATCATAGTTCTTAAGCATGTTGTGAAGCTGCATGGTCATGGATGGTTTCTCAAGCAGCTCAGGTGGTGAGTTTATAATGCCTACTGATGGTGCAGTACTTTTGTTTGAATCATATTTTGTTTTATCAGATGTTGGTATTGGAGGAAGAATTCTAAAAAAAAACACATAGATTTGTTGTACTTTACAATTAACAGAAATATCATAATTAAGCAATAAATGATAATGAGGTAAACTTGAACTTATGAAGTTAAGAAAAAATGGGAATATTAGATTACAGTAGTGCTAATGTTGTGACCTACCGTCAGTACATACAGATAATTATGCTCAGCACTTGAAAAGCAAAATTAGACCTTAGAACCTCATTCCTTTTTTTGTTATTGGTGTTGTTGGTGCGACCATAACTTTAAAAATGTCTAGCTTCACCAGTTTTAAACAAACATGCATGAAATTTTGTACACAAAAATTAACGTTAGCATGGTCATTTCATAGAATTACTGGAAAAAGGTTAACAAAGGTTTCTTGGTATCAATCGAACCGCAAAAATATACTCTTTCAAATAAAATCCTCTTTGGTCCTCCCTGGGGAAAAAAAAGTTATAGGCCCTTTAATGAGACACCATTTTGAATTTTAAGATGGCCAAGGTACTGCATAGAACATGTTTGGTATTAAATTATAGATAATTCTATGTAGATCATTTCATTCTAATGCAACTATATTGAAAAATGTATACAGAGATATAAACCATTTAATGTTATTTCTAGGATAAAGGAGGTCAAGGGTCAAATAATTAGCTTTTGACAATTGCTATAGTGTTTGGTATGGTTTTAACGCTTATTTAATGCTAATTAATAATATGTAGTACTCGCATATAAATGTTCAGATGATGATTGTCCACCTATGGCTATTTATATTACTCTTACCCCATAAAAACTCAATATTTTCATATTTTTCTATAATAAGTAACCTTTTATCTTTTCTGAGGTTATTAATTTGCTGTGGGCTTAATATTAATATTAAAACATAGACAAATGATTTTTGAAATGATAACAGAAGCAAAAGAATTGATCACATAAAACTGCACTTATGGTTATTAGTATCCCCTATTCCCAAACTCTGGATTTAATATATGACCTTCTATATATTGTAAAACCCGATTTTTATGACCTTAATATTAAAATATAGACTATAATATAACTTTCATACTATCATGCTTCACTTGACTTGTCATCAAGGCAATAAAGCACAATCTTAACATTATCTTGATCACACAAATATGCATTTACTTCTATTTACTACTAAACATATCTGCTTTTAAATGATGAAAATACAGTTTTATGGGTAAAGGTAAAGTATTAGCCATTTATAGTTTCCGGCGATGGATTCATTTAATCCTGATACCATTCTAAAAATCATGATTGACTATATTTAAATATTAATCACACGTCATCATTAATCATTAATAATACAATAAAAGGAAAAAGGTCATATAATGTCAAAAAATATATGTTTCAAATTTTGGAGTTATGGATAGTATAGCAAAGTGCAAAACATCATGGTATTATCCTAAATATTGCCTGATTTTTTCATATTTTAATATTAAAATTATAACAAAGGACTTGTCGAAAACAGATAAAACAGATTTTGTGGTAGAGGTGATAAAAATAGCCTTTTATACAATCAATGCCTTTCATTATACGATTGGCTATGTTTTAATCAATCCAATAACAATCAGATCAAAAATATCATCATAAAAACTTAGGTCACATATTGTCAAAAAATATGAAAATATTGAGTTTTTGGAGTTTTAAATGGCCCGGGTATAGATTTAGGTGATCAATTCTATTGATTCTGGCATCATTGTATGCATAATTTTGTCTTTGTTTTAATACTGTAGTATATAAATCGGATCATCAATGATATAAATGATTAATATGTAAATCACATACTGTCAAAAAGAACAAATCACGGTTTTGGGATAGGGACAGTAGAGCCAAGGTAGCCAAAGTGTAAATGTGATCAATATTTTGATCCTGGTACCGTAAAATTTTATGATTTATAATACTAATCTCATAACTACTGGGTATTAAGGCCAAAAGTTTTTAAAATATTTTAAAATATTTTTTTGAAAAATATAAAAGTTTCAAGTTTCTGGGGCGGGGTATTAATATAAATAGCCATAATTACAGTTTAAACTGATCGATAAATTTGTCCCAGTAACATTCTAAATATTAATTGATTTTTCATATTATAAGCTTATAACAAGAATAAAATGTCAAAAAACCCCAAAACAAGATAAAAACAAAACGAGACAGACGTTGAACCGAACGGACGGTGCTCGCATAACTGTTCCCAGAAAAAGTAAAAATATTACATAATGTCAGAAAAGATGACAATTTTGAGTTTTTTACGTAGGGGTAATATAAGTAGCATAGCTGGACAATCATCGTATCAACATTTACATACATATGTGTATCAAAAACTATTAATTGGCATTAAATAAGCTTTAAAACGATACCAAATTATCAAAAGCTAATTAGTTGACCTTTGACCTGCTTTATCCAAGTAACAACATTAAATGGTTTATATCTCTGCAAACATACATTTTTTGACATAGGTGCAATTGAAAGAAATGATGATCTGTGTAAAATTATCTATAACTTGATACCAAACATGACCATGTTCTATGCAGTACCTCAGCCATCCTAAAATTCAAAATGGCGTCTCATTAAAAGGTCTATAACTTTTTGCCCAGGGTGGACCGAAGAGGACATTTTATATATAATATATTTTTGCATTTCGATTGATACCAAGAAACTTTTGTTAACCTTTTTTTCCTGGTAATTCTATAAAACGACCATGCTAACGCAAGAATTTTCACTCATGGGCATGCGCAGTATTAGAATTTTGTAGTTGGAAATTAAAACTTTGCATACATATGAGAGTAAAATTCTGATTCGAGTAATTAGTTGAGGTGACTTTTAAATCCATTATAATTATGATACAGTAATAAATAGTTGGTCAATAGGCCATGAATACACCACTGAATTTAATTCACGAGGCATGTTTATTGCCTTTTAACATTAACGGTAGTTTAAATCCAAAATATTAGTTTATATGGTTTTCATTTTCCCTTGCCAAATAATTTGATATGAACCAAGTAGTTAACAAGATACAGCAGTTACCTGAGAGAACATGGAAGGCTACTTGATCTTGTCTTCAATCCATGGATGTGTGAATTACTATTATCGGATGGAGACGTTTTAGATGAAACTTCTCTTAACCTTCTGTACTAAAAATACAAACAGTGATGTATTAAGTGCAACATTCTGTAAAAACCATGCAGAGGGTGCCAGATGGGGGTCGGCGGATTTCAATAAAATTTGGTGTGCAAGTTTCTATGGTCAAATCATTCACAACGGTAGTAGTAAAAAAAATTCTCAAGTCCCCATCCCTGAGCTACATGTACACCCTAAAATTGTCCAGAATTTTCCCAAATCACTAATAAATCACTTTAAACAATAGGACATTCATACACTGCGAACACCACATTTAACTTCAATTAAATTTAACAAGACTTGGTAGATGATTATTTTAATCTATGTTTAATATGATTCCAAAATAAAAATAATAGAAAATTATGATGTTATAGTGTACAACATGCATTAAAAAATGGTAAGAAGTGACTTTTTCGATGTATTAAATAAAAAGTAGGAGTAGGAGACTCATTTACAGTAACAGGAAGAACAAACATTCCAAAGCTTATGGCCAGCAATCATGAAAGATGTTTCACTAGAGGTCTTCAAATGGCATGGTTGAACATAAAGAATAGTGTGATTGGAAGCAGATCTGAGATTATGAGAACAAGGTTTTATTAAATTAAGTTTAGATGGCAGATGGTCATATATATTGTTGAATTAGACTTATGGGCATGCACAGTATTAGTTACCCTCATCCCCACTCCATCTGTATGTATCTCTGTCTCTCTTTCTGTCCGTCTACGTCTATTTTAAAAACTATTGGGCCGATTTATTTCAAATGTCAGAATCCACCATATCTAGGTCCTCCCGAGGTTTGGTGCTGTTCCACCTTACCACATGAATTCTGGATTCTGATCTATTTGATTTGTGTCTACTGCCCTCTATTAATATTGAGACAAAATTTTAATACCAGTGTGAAATGTGACTCACTCCAGTCTAAAAATAGCACATTCCATTGAGATAACCGTTCTTGACCCCAAGAACAGTATAGGCTATATGGTTTATTTTATTGTGGCCTGCTGAGCATAAATCAGTCATTGATTATCTCCAGTGTGCAAGAATGTTTACCCTCACCCATGTGGACATAGGGTATTGCATTGCAATGAGCTCCCTTTACATGTCTTTCTGTCTGTCTTGCTGTCTTTCTGTCTGTCTGTGTCTCAGCATCTAGGCATACATCTAAAAAAATGTGCTGATTTGTTTTACTGTATATAGTATTACACTTTTTTAATAAGTAAAATTGTGCCCAGGCTCAGTGTTCTTATTTTTTAGCTAATTTCAGGCTAAGAATGTTATTTTGATCTTGTTTTATGTACTATTCAAAGGCAAAAAATTACTACCGTATTGTATGGATATACCTAAACTGTGCTGTATAAAGGAGTATGTGTATGCCTGGTTCAAGGGGGATTCATGCATTTTATTACAGCAGAAGCTGGGCTGGGTTTTTTTTGTCATTTTTTGTCCCTGATGGAACTTCTGATTATATTACAGTACTATACATCTGATAACATTAATGGAGCAGATATTGAATTGATATAACCTTTTGAAAGCAATATGTGATCAGTTTGATTTTTTTGTTTTTTTTTAAGTTCACTTTAAAACAAAAAAAAATCCAATTTGAATATTTTTCAGCCTCAAATTGTTTTATTTTGTTCTCACTTTTTGAGCCTCACTGTTCTTATAAAATGTGTTTTAAAAAAATGTCCATGTGGGCCATTTAAATTTGCTACAGTACATATTGCTATAGTACAGTTTACTGTGTAACAGATGTTGGATAGAAAAACATAGGCGAGGGTGTAATCATTTACGATTGCTTGTTTATTTTTATTTTCTCCTTCAAATGTGACGTCATTGACCTGCAATTGCATTTTTTCAAGACATGGTAGAAAATTGATCACATTTTTCTAAGCTTTGGTCATTTTTCAACTAAGTGGTGACAAATTTCAGATCAAGATTAAAAGTGATATACCCTAATTGCTTGTGGACATGTCATGAAGCATGTGTACACATGCATGAGAATTTCTAAATTCCTACATTATTTTTGATTAAATTAGAAAATGGCTGTATTCATTTTCTTAATTTTCTAACTCAAATGCCACCAAAAATTCAGTATATTTGATATGAGGTATGTCTATTGCATCTCCGGGATACACACATTTTATTCAAGTCATTGTCGCCCTAAAATGTGTGATTTTATGAAGATGATTTGTTTGATGATTTGTGGATGTGGCTGGCACCTATCCCCATATCACCTCATAACTGATAGATTATTAGCTGATCTACAACAATTATGGATCAGGTATTGTTATTGGCAGGATGGCAAAGTTTTCTTCTTTCCACCCTCTACTTTTGTTAGAGCTTATCTCCAATTCTCAACAAGCAATTAACATGAAATTTTCAAGGATTCGTTATCCTTGATGAAGAATGTATGGGCTCAATAAGGTTTTCAGCATGATCAGTCATGTGTGACGTCATCTAGCGCAATATGCATTTTTAATGACACGCACATAACTTCATAACAATTATCATTTATAGATCATAAAACTTCAGATTAACCTTGAACGTTACATGGTTCAAATGGTCACATGCGAGTTATTAAGTGGGATACACACGTAATTTTTTTTGGTGTATTGGTTACCTCCAGAAAAATTGTCAGAATGACAAGTTAAAATCTAATTATTTTTCTTCTTTCTTTCCTTTTATTAGGTTTTCAACGTGATTGGTCGTGCGTGACATCTTCTATGTGAAAAATGCATTTTTTATCACAAATTTTAAGATCGATCATATTTTCTAAAAAAATTGTCATTTCTAAATCAAATTTCGTGAGCATAAATTTCAGGTCAATCCTGAAGGTTACGTCTCTCAATAGCTCTCGCATATATAATTATGTGTGCATATGCGTTCCTTCTGGGCATCTGGGCCTTCTGGTCCAGATGCTTTCTTGGTAGATAGTGAGAACATACAAAATTTACATTATATTCACATATGGTGTAAATTTTAAAACCATTATTCTAAGACTAGGATTTATGAGTAATTTTCTGTACAGATGTATCTCCTAGTAGAAGAATCGAACTGATGTACACAAATTACTTATACCAGTGCCCCAGAGGAATTCAGCACTTTAAAATGTCCCCACCACAATAATTATTATGTCCATTGTCAATTTTAGGGTTCAATATTTGGATATACTAGAGTAAAATTTAGAAAAAATATGAGATATCTTAAACAAGTTTGAAGATACCTGTTCCATTGATTGTTTATCATACAGTCCATCTTGTAATAGCTCATCATGTGCTTGGTAACTGGGTTTACTTTTTTTAGATAGATTTTCTTGTTGAACATTGTCAGTTAGTTCTAAATGTCTGTTACCCATAGAACTGAAATGAAATAAACACAATGCCAGTCTAGAATCCCATTCAACAACAAACATAGTAGCCACCTTTCAGATCTGGTTGCCGATAAGAATTATTTGCAGCATAATGTAAAATCAGGGATGAGCCCGCATGAATAGAAATGTATGATTGGATGTCACATTTATAAAATCAACTTTGCTAAAATCCTATACGTATAAGTTAGAGATTTTATAGATTTTTAAATGCTGAGTAAATAGTCAAAACTCAGCTACACCATGGATACGGCTAAGGTGTGTACATTATTTTTATTTATTTCATCCGCATCCAACAGCGATAAACGCCTATTACAGGATGGATAAACTATACCGTGCTTATAAACTA
>JAOTQE010080758.1:0-15735 GCA_025631205.1 Nesometra sesokonis
CCACGGGCAATGTTGCCTCGCGAGCACCCAAATTTAACGATCCAAATCGTCAAAGTTGACCTCGGTTTAACTTTGACAATCCAAATCGTCAAACTTTTTTTAACGTCGAAAGTGACTCCTTTTCCTGTCGATCGTTGTGAAAATCGTCATTTTTCAAAATTAACGATCGTAAAACCCAAATTCAAATCGCCGTTTTTGGGAATAACGATCGACAGGAAAACAGGCTTTATATTTAATATGTTTAATTTCAGGAGATGGAAAGAAACTAGCCAGTGTTGGTCTTGATGATAATCATTCAATTGTTGTTTGGGATTGGAAGAAAGGCGAAAAATTGGCAACAACAAGAGGACATAAGGACAAGATATTCGTCATCAAATGGAATCCATATGTCCATGATAAACTGGTAACTGTTGGAGTGAAACACATTAAATTCTGGAACCAAACTGGTAAATATGTTTTGTTAAAGATTAAACTGAACGTTTTTATGAAATTAGGTCCATAGACCCGTACTTCTGGACCATCTCAAGCACAAATAGTCAATGATGAAATGCACTAAATATGTAACAACAGCAATGAAAATACAGTAGAATTAAGGTAACTTTGTTCACTTTTGTGCAGTTTTATTTGATCTTTGTTGGTAAACTTTCGAACATACAGTACCATTGACTTAGGGGTGCAACCAGGGTGAAATGAAAGTAGGGAGGGTCAAATTTGGGAGTGTAACAAGCAAATTAGGTTGGTGACCAGACGGGCAGCCCTTAAGGCATTTGATTCGGGTGCCTTTTTACATGCTAAAAATTGCATTAGACTTCATCAAAATACCTGCTCTTCAGATCAATCTGTTGTGGTTTTGAAGTGGTACGACATGGCATACCAAGAAATCCAGTAAGGAAGAAAGTTATGAAATAATCATAATTCTGATAATAACTATTTGAAAGGGGGCTTAAGCACAAGGGTTGTGTTATGTTTTGGTAACTGTAGTTGCAAGGCATATTGCAGCCATTTTACACATACTTGAGCTTGTTTATAACTTAATATTTTATGGGAATTAATCTTTACAAACAATTTTTCATCTTAAGGTGGTGGGTTTACATCGAAGCGTGGAACCTTCGGTAACGTTGGTAAACTGGATACCATGATGTGTGTAACATATGGGAGATCACCGGAAATGACGTACTCAGGAGGTGGTAATGGCAATGTTTACATCTGGCAAGACGTCACTCTGACGAAAACCGTCAAAGCCCATGAGGGGCCTTGCTTTGCAGTACATTCTTTGGATAAGGTAATGGAATAAAAACATGCCTAAAATGTTACTGCCACTACTTCTTACCTACAATCTGTAGCAGCGCCAGGAATTCCCTGTCATATATTATCATTATTGTTGTACAGTATTTAGTATATTTATATAATTTTCCAGATGTGTTTTTTTTTTATTGATAGGGGTTTGTGACTGGTGGTAAAGATGGAAATGTTGGACTGTGGGATGAATCATTTGAACGTTGCCTCAAAACATTCTCCATTAAGAAGAATAATTTAGCACCAGGTTCAAAGGGCACTCTTGTTAAGGATTCCCCAGCAGTCCGTACCGTCATACTCGGCCACGGTCACATTCTAGTTGGAACTAAAAATGGTGAGGTGTTAGAGATTGACAAAAGTGGGCCAATTACTGTTTTAACTCAGGTAAGAAACATGAATAAAAATCCAGAATTCAAACATAATGCCATACATAGTCATGATTTGTCAATGTTTTTTTTTATATACTGGCCTCTCTAAGGTTGAATTGGTGTTTGGTCTATACCTTGAATAGTTAATTGTCTATCATGTAAAATGCTGACAAAGCTTGCTAAATTGATAGCAGTTTTTCTAATCCCCTTCAGGCATGGATACAATGGGGGGGGGGGGGGCAACCGACCCAATCTCTCCCCCTTCTGACTTGGACAAATATTACTTGAACTTAAAAAAACTCATTATTTTCAATAAATTAAACTATGAAAATTGCCTCTCAGATACCCAGAAAAATTGGCATGGGGAGGACCCTAGACCTCCAGAGACAACACAAAGTTTGGCACCTGGCCCCCTTTATGCGGCATTAGGCTCCTCTATTCAGCTCTGCTGGATCCACCCCTTCTCTTAATTCTATACTTGTATCAAGTGATACTGAACAGAGTGGTAGTGTGAGGTTGACAACGGTTGGCACTAATCGATCATAATTCTTTCATTCCTTCATATTCATTGAAGTAAGATATTAGTATCACAGATAGAATATTTATTTTGCCTTTAGTGTTTATTGTTACTTTCATCATTTTGTACAATATGAATGAGGTAATCACCACAAACAATGTGAAAGAGAATAAAATAAATTACAATCTGTATTAAGGTTAGGATCCATCAGAGGTTTAAGTCCCCTACCCAATTGTCCATACATCAATAAATTTAAACCTCTAGTGTCTTCAGATATTAAATGCATTTTTGTAATACTAATGAACATATTCTTTGTTTACAAAATTGTAGGGCCACATGGAAGGAGAGTTATGGGGTCTAGGCAGTCATCCCACCAAGGAATTATGTGCAACAGTAAGTGATGATAAAACACTACGGATCTGGGATCTAGGACCAGAACATAAACTGGTCAACTACAGAATCCTCAAGCAGGGGGCGAGATGTTGTGACTTTTCACCAGATGGCAAAGCTATTGCAGTCGGTTACAAAGATGGTAAGGAAGATTTACTATAATGATAAACATAAGTGCAATAATCTTAAATTCAGTTTTTATATAGTCTTTGTAATTTTTTAATGTATTTAAAGTATGCAATCCTGTAAGTAATGATTCTTTTTCATTATAAAAACAAATAAAATAAACTTTTTGCAATATGGCACAATGATGGTTTTAAAAAGAAATGTTAAAGTACTGAACACATTTCAGTTAATATACTTAGGTATACCCAAGATTTCTGTTTATTAATACCTCACTATGCAAAACATTCAAACATTTCATGTTGTTTAATGTTGTAAGTTAAAACAGTTAAACTATAGCCTAAGTGGACTTTGCAAAAGTCAAATTATTTATAATAATTTATTTTTCATGTCAGAGTATGTGTTTTCCATTAATTAATAATCTCTGATTCACATTTTTCTAAGTCTAATTTTTTTCCAATGCTATTTTGGGTTTGACAGTTTTGACTGTATGTTCAGTGCTTATTATTTATTTCTCATTGAACTCAATGTTTAAATTCTTTATTTTGTAGGAAGCTTCACTGTAGTAAATGCAGATACTCTTGACGACATTGCTGGTTACCATCACAGAAAGGAAGAGATCTCAGATATCAAGTTTTCTCCAGGTATAACAGCCAAATCTTTAAATAACTCAGAAAAAGTAATATTTAATATTATATTCTACATCAAACATTTAAACTGCACTGATTGGTTGAAAGGGTGCCACGTGATTAAAAATATTCCTACTATTCAAGCTTGCTGACGTCACTTTGCAAAATATGTACTATTTATCAAAGTGACGTCACTTTTATGACGCCACTTTGCGATATAGTAAAATACTATTTAGCAAAGTGACATCACTGGCAATTGTGATGTTTACACAGTAACAAGCGGGCCTAGGCTATGAACCGAGCCTAGGAGTTTTGATCAGTTAAGTGACGATGATGTAGGGTCTAGGGCCTAGACCAATTTATCCGCAGTAGTCCTAGATAATGGGAACCCAAAAACAATAAAATATGGTATGACCGTTTTCCAAGAATTTTGTAGAAAGAGTGAAGTTTGAGAATGTATGAAGCCTAGTAGTAGGCCTCGATTGCACCTCCCCAGCCAGCAGAGCCGTGAGAAAGGTAGGCCCAGACCTAAAGGTAGGCCTAGTCTAAGCCCTTTGTCTTGTTTGATGTAGAATATAAAACAAATATACGTTTCCTAATTTCGAGTTGCTGGTTAAAGCTATGGGTCTCGGTGCCTCCAAATAGTACTATTCACTTCGGGGCTGCCCCCCCTCCCTCAGTGAGTAGTGCTATTTGGAGGCACCTTGGCCCATAGTTTTAACCAGCAACTCTCAAGGCAACGTATATTTGTATATTATTTAATTATGTTGTTTTATTATATAGTAGTGAACCACATGCAAGTATTATCCAACCCCCAAGCCACCGTCACGTTTTTGCCATGATTGTTTATTTGAAAAGCCAGATGTACATACGCCATAGACAACATTAATCGTGAACACACAATTAGGCTTCAACCACTTGTTGAAAGTTGGTGTTAGTACAGTTTACTATGGTTGATTATGAAATACTGAAAAAAACCGTAATGCTCATAAAGCAACAAGAATTGCTGTTTATGTTTTTTGCGAATATCTGCTAGGGAAATACATAGATTTTTTAATTTTGAAGATGTAGACCTAGGTTAGGCAGAGGCATAGGCCTAGCCCTGAAAAATCTAAACTTGCAAATATTCTATTTGAGTAATAGTTTGAGTGATACCTAAAATTATTGTACTCGCTGTGATAAAATATTGTACTCTTCGACTCGTTCAATATTTTGCCACAGGTCATACAATATTTTAGGTAACCCCTCAAAGGCATTTAATGTTATATAAATATATCAATTTACCCTTAACCCTTTCACTGCGTGGTGTTAGTCCCACCGATGTGCGGAACATGTTTGTATGGAAAATAGGTGATTTTTATATAAATGTCAAAAAAATACTAAACGATATTTTTTCACAATTATTTTTGTATGTTAGGGTGGGCAATATGTTGGCCTATGTGGGAGGAAAAAATAATGATGACATCACATGACGTCATAGTATCCATTTTTATTCAATTTTTCATCAAATCTGTAAAAAACTACTTCTTCTTCAAAAAATGTTCATAGGATACATTTTTTTCATAATGCAGACACATACTACAAATACAAATATCAAAAGTTTGAATGATTTTCGTCATTTTTTAACAAAGTAGACATATAAATAAATGTTTCGGTAAAATCATAAAAAAACACAAATTTTTCATAAAAATTATAGAGGACACATATTATGGGGATATGCATTTTTTTAAAATTGGAAATTTGTCATGGATGGTATAGAAACTAAAGAGGGCGGGTTTAGCAATAGCCAAGTATGTTAAAATATCGATTTATCATACCCCCGGTAGTACCGGGGGTAGGCCGTTTAACGACATTTTATTATCCCCAGTAGTACCGGGGGCATGCAGTGAAAGGGTTAAAAACAACCTCTCATAAAATCAAAAGCTCCTAAAAGTATATTCCAAAAATGATCTGTTAATCAGATGAGTACTCCTGAGAAAGAAAAAATAGATCATTCATTTTAAAATTTTAATTTATTATTTTTTGTTTTTAGCGTCTGGGAAATATGTAGCAGTTGCATCACATGACAATTTTGTTGATATATACAGCGTGATGGGTAACAAGCGAGTTGGGACTTGTAAGGGAGCTTCCAGCTACATTACACATATAGACTGGGATAGCAATGGTAAGTTGTGTGTAACATGACAGTAGTATTGTAGCATTGGTTGTGGTGTTGTAGCATTGGTAACAAGTGAGTTGGGACCTATAAGGGAGCTTCCAGGTACATTACACATATAGACTGGGTCAGCAATGGTAAGTTGTGTGTAGCATGACAGTAGTATTGTAGCATTTGTTGTGGTGTTGTAGCATTGGTAACAAGCATGTTGGGACCTGTAAGGGAGCTTCCAGCTACATTACACGTAGACTGGGATAGCAATGGTAAGTTGTGTGTAGCATGACAGTAGTATTGTAGCATTGGTTGTGGTGTTGTAGCATTGGTAACAAGCATGTTAGGACCTGTAAGGGAGCTTTCAACTACCTTTACACATAGACTGGGATAGCAATGGTAAGTTATGTGTAGCAAGACAGTAGTATTGTAGCATTGGTGGTGGTGGTGGTGTGGTAGCATTAGTAACAAGCGAGTTGGGACCTGTAATACACATATAGACTGAGATAGCAATGGTAAGTTATGTGTAGCAAGACAGTAGTATTGTAGCATTGGTGGTGGTGGTGGTGTTGTAGCATTGGTAACAAATGAGTTGGGACCTGTAAGGGAGCTTCCAGCTACATTAAACATATAGAGTGGGATAGCAATGGTAAGTTGTGTGTAGCATGACAGTAGTATTTTAGCATTGGTGATGGTGTTGTAGCATTGGTAACAAGCATGTTGGGATCTGTAAGGAAGCTTCCAGGTACATTACACATATAGAATGGGATAACAATAGGAAGTTGTGTGTAGCATGGTAAGGTGTGATAGCATTAGAAGTAGTGCTGTAGCACAGTTTAAAATGCAGTAGCATAAGTAGTTGTGTAACTTCTGGCATGTAGCATTAATTAAAAAAAAAAAACATCTGGAACATTTCAATTCTGGTTGTTGGTTTTGCAATATGTTTAGGATATACTTTACCTGTGTCTTTACTTCGCAACAACTGTAAGTTGCTGTAATGTCTTTAGAGCAACCAAACACTGTATAATATTAATTATGATAATTTTTTAATGATAAGTGTTAGCGAGTCGATGGCCGAGCGGTTAAAGCAGGGGAATCGTGAATCATAGCAATAACAACAGCATGGGTTCGAGGCCCGCTCGTACCATGGTTCCGGTGGTGGAACAAATCTTGTCAGATAAGGACTATAAACCGTAGGGCCAGTGTACACATATGGCTTGTGTGCACTATAAAGAACCCAGTATACATTTCGACATGAGTAGCGGGTTACCCAGATGTACTGGTTCGTACAATACCCCTGTTCTGGACAGACGAATTGGCGCAAGTGCAAGCCAGTACTTGCTGCATGACATGACGTGACCCTTAGGGGAGTAGAAAGTCATGAATGTGTAACATCTAGTCCACAGCGCCTTGAGACTATAATTTTAAGGCGCTATATAAATCAAAAACTACATAACTACTACAAGTGCAATTCATTTGTATATTTTACTTTTAAAAGGAAAACTAATCATGGTAAACTCTGGGGCCAAGGAGCAACTGTTTTTTGAAGCTCCAAGAGGAAAACGACAAACATTGCGCAATTCCCAGATTGAGAGCCAGGATTGGGCGTCATGGACATGTGTGCTAGGTCATACGTGTGAGGGCGTATGGCCTGCTAAATGTGATGTAACAGATGTTAACGCAAGTTGTCTTTCACATGATAAACGTACACTTGCAACAGCTGATGACTTTGGCTTCGTGAAGTTGTTTGAATGGCCAGCTACGGTAATTATATTGTTCACAGATAATTAATGTCCATATTAAGAAAAAAGTATTCGTATCTCCATGAAGTCAAGCACTATCCTTCTAAATTGTGAATGAAATGCCCCACTATGATTACTTCATCAACTAGTGAAATGGGCTATATAGAGTGCTTACACACATTAATTTATTTGCCTTGAAATTTGTTTGAATTCATTATTTTCTCATAAAGCTAACTTCTGTAGTCATCAGATAGTTACTGTTGGTTAAATTAATACAGTATTGAATGGATGCCTTGTCGTGGAGCCGGTACGCTATTGTCTGGAGTCGGCACGCTATTTTCCAGACCTAGTACCATTCACTAATCTTTCAGGAAATCCCTTAAACTAGTTACTATTGGTAAAATTAATTAATTTCAAGTGGAGATTTTATTTCCCTTCACGACTATGCAAAAAATATTTAGTTTTAAGACAATCAAGTACCTCCTAATTTTTCTGAGCATCAGGAAAAAAGATCCTTTACTGACTGAATCAGATGAGTAGTATAGTGAGCTCCTGTAGTCAGACCTAAAAATACTAACATATATATTCCATGTTATGAAATAGGGTAATTTTAATTCAAGTGGTTTGTTTTTCAGGGAAAGTTAGCCAAGTTCAAGAAATACACTGGTCATAGTGCCCATGTGACCAACGTCCGGTGGTCAGCTGATGACAGGAAACTTGTATCTGTTGGAGGAGCAGACACGGCTATTATGGTTTGGTCACATGATGGTGCAGGGAAGAGGGATAATCCTTGTGGAAGCAGTGATGATTCTGACACTGATTCAGAAGAGGAAGGAGGTAAGAATTTTTTTTTTGCTTTGGAGGTCAAGTGGTCATTAAATAGTCACTATGATGCAATATCAAAAGACAGGTCTAATACCCTATTCAGACTAGCATCACATGTATTGTATCGCGATTGGTTGCAATGTAATCGGTGTAATCCAATTCCGAATTGAAACCATTCGCAATTTTCAAACGCATTCATACACACACTTTACTTTGTAACAGTATGCCACAGAATATGTTGTCGTAGTTCATTCGGCGATAGCAGGTGTCCTAACCTCAGTCAATCGAGCCAATCAGTGACTGTGGAATTCGTTACGATCGGATTCCATGGTAATCGGGAGTAATAAAGATTGTAACAACCGATCACAACCAGGAACAATTGCGATATCGATTACAATCAATTACTATTGGTGAGCATTCACACACGATTTTACTTTGCGATTGGTTGTCACAATTGCTACAACCGATCACAATGCGATGCTAGTCTGAATGGGGTATTAGACTACATGAATGCAATTAAACTTGGCCATTACGAACCACTGACACCTCTCACATCCAAGCCTGGTGTCAAGTGTTACTTAGAGGTGATTAAGGATCAGATGTTCATAATGGTCCAGTTTGTTCATATTGATACAGGATAGAACCTTTAAACACTGATGCAATTATACTGGGCAGAGGTGGGCGAGGCTACCTACCCTAAACATGTTCCACCCACCCTAATGCCTATTTGAAGGCCTTTCACCCAGTTAAATTTCAACCTGCCATCCACCCTAAGCCTCTGAAAAGGTAAAAATACTGATTTTTAATAATGTTACCACCAACCCTTACATTGTTACCGGCCACCTTTGAATTTTTCTAGCTACATCCCTGTCTAAACATAAATATTTGTCTCCCTGGTTTGGCGTTAATCCAGACTTGGGGTCAAAGGTCATAAAATGGTCATTAAGATAAATATACCAAAAGATTGTTACAAGACCACATTAATGCAATTAAACTTTGGTCAATAAGAACCACTGGCACCTCTCACATCCCACCCTGTGGTTAATTGGAGGTCATTTGGGCGAATATGGAACGATTGGGCTCATATTGATCAGGAATGATCATTAGAAATAATCCTTGGGACTTTCTAGACGAAAAATACCCATAAATCACCTTAAGCTGGGCACTCACTGCGTTGTGCGATGGTCGCACGACTAAACTGTCGCTCCCTGTGTGTGTGGTTGCCAGACGTGTTGTCTTCTACTTGTTGGCCGACAGTTTTTTTAGTGATTTCCCTGTTGAATCATGAACGTTGCACGAATCAGTGAGTCCCCGGTTTTAAGGGTCAAATGTCAACTAGGAGTCATGGCAGATAGAACAACATAGGTGAGGGTGGAATTATTAGTGATTGTCTTGTTGAATATGCATTTTTTATGTGAACCATGTATTCAGGCCTGAGAGTATTGTATATAAAACAATATGCATAAAATATGTTGTTTTCTTTGTTACAGTTTGTGATTTTTGTTAATATAGGCTTTTATTATTATTCATGAACTAGGAGGTTCATTGTGAAGACATTTCACAATTTATGTAACACAATTGCATGTTTTTTCGTCAGTGCTAATCTGCACTAATAAATTTGTTTTCCGTGGAACACCACTCTGTGTATCACTTTTATGTGCAATGTTATTGTTAAGTGTAAATATGCAGGTATCATTATTTAATAACAAATAACAACAGTTTCACTTGAATCTACACATTAATCTAATTGCACACTGATTGTTTGCAGAAATCTGAAAGTCCAGCATTCCATAGAAAATATCATTTTTGTTAATGATAATGTAGGTCACTAGTTTTGAGAGGAAAACTGAAGTTTAATTTAATTTTTACAACTACAGTAACATAAAATGGGGCATGCCATGGCGAAACCATCAAGTTGTCGCAATATTGATAAATGGAGTTAATATTGAAACCATATTACACTTTTTGTAAACTTTAAAATGAGAGGTCAGTTATCAATAGTGAGGTTTCGCAAACTTACGAAATACGAATACGTCATACATTCTTGTAACATTTGAATAAATATCTGTTTCAGTTGGTCAGTATTTTACGACGATCATCAACAATTTATAGGTAGAAAATTTGATATATTTTTTAACACATTTAGGAACTTTCAAAAATTGGAGTGTGACGTATCCATTTTCGTATTTCGTAAGTTTGCAAAACCTCACTAATATCGGACATCTATAGCCAAAGTTTTGGAACAAAATAGACAAAAATATCCTTTGTATTTGTTTATATTTCCTGTTGTTTATTGCTTATTTCTCAATAACATCCTGTGCAACAAGTTGGTGGTTTTGCCATGAGTAGCCTCAAACGGCAAATATTAAACACACCCTCTTCTCACAATTTTATTGTGCTTTATTACAAGAAACACTGAAAACAAGTTTTACTGAATACATACGGGCATTTTCACTGTACAGTTGGTCCATCAGGCGCTAATTTGGTTCTTTTCAGCCTGGCATTCACTGTGTCGTGCGACGGTCGTACGAAGGTCGCATGACTAAACCGTCGCTCCCTGTGAGAGTTGTTGCCAGATGCGATGACAGCCTTCTACTCGTCGGCCGACGGCTTTTTTAGTGATTTCCCTGTTGAATCACTGCCGACGAGTAAAGACTGTCATCTCGTTTGGCAAAAAGACACAGGGAGACGACGGTTTAGTCGTCGTATGATGCAGTGAGTACCTGGCTATGTTTGTAAAAGTATGTTGCGGTTTGGTAGTGCTAGCAGGAGGTCAAAGGTCATTGACTTAATTTGAGGTGTCGCAACAAAGTGAGTCATGCTGTATGGCAGGTCATTTTGAGATATACACAAAAATAGACAGAAATTCATAATTTTATAAAAATTGGATTTTTGTTTTGTTAAGTTTATTATTAAATTTTATATAATAATAATCAAATTTGTATTATTTCAATGTATTGTCAATTATTATTTTTCCCATTAAAACGAACAAAGGCCTCATTAGGTGTGTACCACATCTCTTGTTTTATAAAACAAAAGTGTCAATTGATATGTTACGTTATTTAAAAAGACTTTTTAAAGACTCTTTGGTTATTTGAGTTTCTGGTCAATTCAACCAGGGAAAAGAAAGTATTACCTAATATATATTTTTATGGTTAGGAATGTATATTACCTAAAAAACAGTGATGTCTTTATTTTTGCAATTGACATGCCTTTAATTTTGCAATTGACATTTGTGAGGCCTCACCACAAAATGATTCGCATCATAGGTGAGATCAAATTGAGATCATCAAAATAGGAATGAAGTCAAATTTTTCAGAAATTAAATTTTAATCAATTATGAATATTATGGTACTTATATTTTACTATGATATACATTTTGGGTAGGTTCTCATGCAGGAAAGCATTCTTCATGCAGGTTTTCTTCAATTTATTGCCTTTTAACTATTTATTTTTAGATTGTTTTATGGGCGTTTTTCTCAAAACTGTGTTTCCATACATGAAAATTTCAATGAAAATTGAATTAATTAACAAAATATGTCTGAAGTCAAATGTTTGAGAAATTAGTTTGAATCAATTATGAGCACTATGGTAATTATATGGTAATTATATGTCATTATAAAATAATTTTTAGGTCAGTTTTCATACAGGAAAGTCTACTTAATGCAGATTTTCATAGATTTTTTTTTTTTAATTGTTTATTTTTAGATTGTTTTATGGGCGATTTTCTCAAAACCATATTTACATTCAAGAAAACTTCAAGTGCTCATATCTTGAGATCATCTTATCCAATGAATGTCATTTAAAGTGTAGATAACAGTTTATTAGTTTATTTTATACTCTATTAGAAAATACCAATAACTCAATTTTGGGTTTTCCTACTATGAGACTCAGTTTGTGGTGACACCTCACATTTTGTACAAAAAGTCAAGGAACTGCATTACCCGAATGCTATTAAATCTACTGCGGTTACTGCAGTGCTAATTATGTTTTCTTAACATGTTGTTTTCAGTATATCTGAGCTATTGAACTAATGCTGTTGTAATTGAATTACTGCAGTAACTGCAGCAGAATAATTTTGACATGGTCCCTAATGGATTACAGATCGTGAACATAGAGGCTTTACAGTTAGTTAAATATTTGTTTGAGTCCTGTGACCATAAGATAAGGTAACTTTATTCATCCACCAAAATGGAAATTTTGCTCGTCGTAAATACAAAACAAACAGTACATAAACATAATACACAAGATATCAAAACAGTAAAAATGAGTGAACTCCTAACACAATTGTTATGCCTATAATTAATATAAAACTTTGTTACAGTATTACTATAATTATTATTATTGTAACAACTTTTTAAATTAATTGTAGGCATAGGATAAACCCATAGATGCATTACTTATGGCTAGATGGCGATCTTAACACTGTAAAATGGCAGTCCCATGTAGGCGCCTACTATTTTGATTTCGTCAGCCTCCGTCACACACGTATAAGTTAAATAATCATAACTGTTTTATAATTATTGTATTTCTAACATTCTTTTATCATACAAATTATTTACATATGCCACATATATTTTATGTTGTCGAAGTTGTCAATGTCTTTATATTTGGATTAATTTTACTTTCATTTATTGATAAATTTGAAACTTCTATTAAAGCTTGGGGGCGCAATTTTGACGTAACAACAGCATTAGAACGTAACATGATTTGATTGCTTGGATTCCGGAATAGTAGGTGCTTACATGGAACTCCACCTTGGGCTATCTATTCTGTGAAAGTAAATAATAAATCTATGGATAAACCCAAGCTTGGTTTCTTTAGATATAATCTTTTGATGTATCTCTTCAACTATTTGAAGCAAATGACTTCATATTGCAATGTAAAAACAGTAGGTCCTCAAATGTTTTATCAGACAAACCTTGGTTGTCTTTTTGTTGCTGAATCTGACATACAGATTCAAACATACGATCAGCCTCGGTTGAAATGGCAGGAATACAGAGGACATTCTGCGCGATCTTCGCTAGTGTTGGGTATGTGTCCATGTTCTGGCGCCAGTAGTCAAGCGTACTTGTATTAAGACTTACATTACTCGCATGAATATAGTTCTTTATCTCTTGTGTCAGGGACACTGATGATCCTGATGTCTTGTCAGGACCTTCTGTCATAAAGTCAAAGAGTTTTCTTTTTTTCGATGGCGTCTCTGATTCTGTTTCCTCCATCTTGACTGTGATCCCATTTGGCAAACCAGACTTTACTTGTTTTCCTTTCTCTTCAAGAAGCTGCATGCATTTTATGAGGTCATTTTCCTGACACCAGTTGCATTTGAAGCGAGGATCAAGTATGGCAGCGAGAAGGTATGTGTCATTGAACTGGTATGATGAAAACCATGTTATGGTTGATTGGCTTAACTGCTGGACAAGTTTCGACACATAATTTACTCTTGCTGTCTGAAGAAAATGTTGCAAGCCGCGAATGCATGGAATTACATAACTAACTGAGACAGTGCTACTTTTTAAGATGTAGTCCGTAGCATCCTCAAATGGTTCCAGCACCTCGATGAATTCTTGTAACACTGCTTGATCTGTTGGCGTAGGCAACATATGCTGTAAACCTGATTTCACATTCTCTGGCAAACTTAGCAGCCATTTCAACCTCTTAAGTTGATAATTCCATGGAACAAGACTATTCCTACCAAGTTTTGGTCTGGATGCCAAAAGATCTTCTGAAATATCAGATGCTTCAATGGCATCAAGAAAAGAGCAGGCTTTAGCTAAAACTACTTTAACTTCATCAAGTTCGCCCATTCCATCTACAACACATAGTTGGAGTGTTTTGGCAAATGATGGCAATCTCTCTGGAATAACAATAAATTGGTCAGGGTTAAAATGAAAGACATTATTAGCTTCTGAATTGCCTTCTCCATCTACAATATCATTACTTCCCTCAAATCCTGGCAGGTCCACCTTCAATGACTTTATCTCGTTGAAGGTGCTTCCAGTGGTTACGTTCTCTATCTTGTCTGATAAGTTAAACTCATACAGTGTCTCTTGGTAGAACTGCAGAATCTCTTCATTTGTGAAACTATCTTGTGATCTCTTGCATGCTAGAAGTGCTGTTTGAGCTTTCCACTCACTTATGAATTCTATTGTCATTCCTACAAAGGAGTAGTTCCTATATGACCACATGTCAAATGTGATACATACAGAACGAATATCATTTAACCTCTCAGTAATATTGTTTTGTAATTCTGCCTGTTTGTTAGGTATGTGTGTTGATGTCAATTCTAATTGAGATGGCAGGGTACACGAATCATTTATAATTTTTATGAATTCTTTAAAACTCTCTGTCTCAAGTACTCGTAATGATATAAGATTTTCTGCCAATAAGCACACAACAGCATCAGCCAACTTCGTTCTTAGATCCAGGTTCTCTTTAGAGACAATTTTCTCTTCAACATCATCTTCATTATCAGAAGTGATGTCAGTTATCGATAGCTGTCTTGAACCTCCATTAACAGGAGGCATGTGAAGATCCTGATTTGCACTAGAGGTCATTGGACTGGTTTCGTACATTCTATGCATGTAGGGAGAGATAAAATTAGAGACTTCACTATTACGTGCTGGCATGGTCGCGGTACTGGCAACCTCAGAAATCATAACTTGCCTGGAGACATTAGAAATACTTATTCCACTTGGAGTTACATTGTTGCTCATCCCCATGACCGTAGAATCCATTGTCCTGAAAAATGGCATTGTCTCCGTTTGCGAAACCAGTCCTGCAGACTTGTGCGGCAGGATTTGTCTTTCTTGTTGGCCAATAATTTTAAACCGTGGTTTGATCCTGAGTGGTTGAAGGCCTCTGTTACATGATGATAGGTAACTTGTATACTGCTCATGGTGCCGTCTCTGTAACAAAAACAATATATTTATTATTCATTATTATTCAATCATGCTGTTTTAACTACTGGTTCCATAGTATTAAAGTATAGTATTAAACCATGCATGTGTAATATCCAACCCCTAATCCACTGTCAGCTGATTTTGTCACATGATTGTTTATTTTTTTGAGGAACTGGATGTGTATGCGGCAAGATGACATTGAGACGAGAAAATTATGTATGTTTCCGTATGTCTCACATTTTACAGCCTCCTCAACACAAATGAGGCATGACACGGCAAAACCACCAAGTTGTATGAAAATTGAGTTGTTATTAAGATCCTATGCACTTTTTGTAATCTTTGAGGGGTCAATCATCAAAATCAAACGTCTATAACTGAAGTTATTGGACAAAAATGCACAAAATTCCTTTGTATTTGTTTATATTTCCTGTTGTTTATTTGCATATTTCTCAATAACTTTATGTGCGACAACTTGTTGGTTTTGCCATGATTGGCCTCAAATGTCCTCTCAAATTCCTAAACACTGCAATCTATATTTTATTAAATATTGCCTATCATTTTTAAGATTGGTTTAGTAATATGATTCTCAGCCATTGCTGTAAAGAACGATTTTGTACAGAAATTTTGATTCCTTGTACGGAAAAATATCACTAAATTTTCCAGGATGTCCGGATATGAGAGGTAAATTAGCATACAAACAAGTCGATCCGACAATAAGATGCGGAAAGCTACGCACAGTATAAGTAACAGTTAATCCTTAACTTGTACATGTGTTTGAACAGGAGAGTAATATTATT
>JAOTQE010080769.1:0-15735 GCA_025631205.1 Nesometra sesokonis
ATAGTGTAAACGTGAATTTAACTAAAAGCAACTGCGGATCAGCTAACTCGTCAAATTGACGAGTTCAATTCTAGTTCACTTTTATTGCTTGATTCATTTTAAGGCGGTGTTGATGTCCCATACTCACTTATTTTAGTTTAGCCATAAGGCCTGTTAAAAGAATTCATGCGTGACCATTCTCACCCAAAATATGGGTGAAAATGTTCACACTTGATTGAATTAGAAAATCATGTGATACCTTTGCATTGCTCATGCTAATCAAAGTTTGGCGTTGCGAAGGCCTTTAGTAGGCTTGGGTCTACCCATGGAGAAAAGGAAATCCCTAGGCCTAGGCAACGTGATGGACAATTGCAACGGCTCGAGAAATAAAAACCAAGTTTTTTTATATGAATAGGACAAAATTACATTCATGAGAAAACTTTTCAGGTATAATTTTTGGTAGTCTCTCAATAGGTGCTTGGGCTATAGATCGTTCACTCGGAAAGGAAGCATTTTGGTTGGTCGATCCTACTCCAGCCACATCCCAAATACGAAGGGATAAAATATGTCATTTCTTTCTTGCTTCAGCAGCCTTTGACAAGTTGCTTCTGATGAAAAATTATATGACTTATTGTGGACGTTGTTGCCGGCGAACATTTGAACTGTCTCTTGCCACTCTCCGTATGTTCCTTGAGTTTCCTTCACTACAAAAAAATTGCTAATAAACTATTTTTTGGAAGATTAAGAATATATTTAATTCAATGTTTTAATGTAGTTATGGTGTTGAAAAACCAAATGTTTGTGATATATAAAACTTTTATTCTTGAAATGTGTTTATAATGTCTAAAACAAACCGTTTATGAGATACAGAGCTTCAAACATTGCTATTTACGGCAACTTAAAATTTATGCTAATTAACTGCTTTCCAGGTGTTGGGTTTTATCTGATTTTGGATATGATGTTCAGTTGGAGCATATCAACATGGCAAAACAAAAATAAATTCTGTTGCAATTTTTTTAGGTTTAACAGACTAATATCCAATGGCACAAAGAAACTCAATTTCAGTGAACAGAGAAGAATTTACTACCAGTTTATTGAACAGTGTCACTTGAAAAGTTATAAAACAAATCATGAAAATTAATATTAACATGGTATTGTCTCTGTTGCAGTTATGGAAAGTTGGAAAGAGGAAAGCAGAGAAGGGTGACTTTGCTGGGGCAGCATTTTTTAGTTTGGTGCAAACGCCACAGACACCACTTGAGCTTCATGTTGTGTGAGTTAAAGCTGCAATCCAACCAGGGGCGGATTGCTATAAGCAGTCTTTAGACAGTCTTAACATTAAGACTGTCTATAAATGTGACGTCACTCACGGTCTTTAACTATAGACCATTCCTATATAGCAGTATTAGCAGTTAACAGTTTTAAATATTAAAGCCTACTCTTAGGAGGCTATAAGTGTTCTTAAACCATTTACAATCAGCATTAGTTGACCTTGAATTGCTTGTTTTAATAAATTGTTATAGATATAAACATATACCATATCATGAAATTAAAACTAAAACTGAAATTTACCTAAAAATCGCCTGTTACTATGGAATGTTTGTTTGAGATTCAATACTCAACACAGTCTTAGGAAAGACTGTTTATAGCAATGATCTAACTGAGGTAACTTAGCTAAGACCATGAGTTAAAGCCGGCTTTATTCTGTAAGATAAGATTGCCAGATAATACTGTTTTATAGCAATCCGCCCCTGATCCGTAACAAAATTGGTTTTATATCTTGCACATAAATTAGCTATACAATTCTTTTCTACTTAATCAAATTTTTGTGGATTACCACTTTAAAATTAATTTGGCTCTGGTTTGAATATTGCTTAGTACTATAATCAGAGATGTAGCTAAAAAAACAAATTGATAACGGACTGGTGGTGAAATGTTAAATGAGTATTCCAATGTATTTAGGGTGGATTATAACAGCATAGAAAATACATTAACATTAGCTTACTTCATTCACCTATATGAATCACAGGGTTCTCACCAGCACTTCAGGAATGGTGGTCGTAGACTACATGGGCCCTGGGTGGGGTCGCAAAGACTATCCCTGGGGTTGTCACACCCCATGCTCACCTTGTTCACAAAAAAATATTACTTTAACTTTGATAGAGGTCGTTGGCAGCCTCTTTGTGGTGATTGGCAAGTTTGGTTGCCAGATGGGGCCATCCGGCATAGACCACTGTGGTGAAAACCCTGGAATCAATTGTTTTGAAAACTATTTTCGTATACTGTTGGTAATATGATTATATTGTTCAGTTTTTGTTTGTTAATATACAAATACATATAAGATAATAATATAAGAAAAGGTACTACATAGTAAGTACCTTATACCACGTCTATGATAGGCCATTTAATTAGCATAATTATAATATAGGCCTTTATTATCTAAATTATTAATCCAAAAAATTAGATTTATTTATTTCTTATATTAAACAATATAATTTAATCTTTTTTTGTATGATTTTAGCAGCCTACTTCCAATGGTAATGGTATTCATATTTTATTTTTTTAAACGTTTTTCTGATGTTTTTTTTCAGAGAGGCACACCATGAAAATTTCCACAGATTTGTGAAAAGTATGGATGAGAGTCTAAAACAAGTGACGTTATCCGTCCATGAGCACTCAAAGAAACACATAGGACGTAGGTTTACCTTGTTATGTTGATAGAAATGATTGTGGCCAGTATTAAGCCTAATTTATATGTTGCCCATGGTTGATCAACCCAAACAATTTGAAATTCAGTGTTGGCATGGTTAAATAAACGAAATCCCTAAAATTTTAAAGAAATACATTAAGTTACTTCCTCCAGCACCCCCCTCCTACACACATACAAAAGTGCTTGAGCAAATCAATTTGTTTTTAGGTCTTAGCTTTGGTTCGGTCCACTCTTAATCAATGTCTCTATATACCTGTCAAATATGTGTCCAGCTCTTTTATTTGAGACACTTTAGTTGGGGTCTGGGATTGCAAGGTAGTGGTGCATTGGAACCCTCCAAAAAATTAGCAATATTGTTTGCCACATATATAGTGGTGCTGTAGCTTGGTGGTTAGCATGCTTTCCTTCCAATCCTGAGGTCCTGGGTTCGAACCTGGCTGAACGCTAGGTTGGTTCCCATGACTTAATGCCACTCCCCAAGCCTCATAATGAGACTTGGTTTAGAAAGCATGGCGTAGATCTCATCCTCTAATTGGCGAGTTAACTTGCAGTTGGATGTGACACCAAATAAATTAAAAAGTATAGTATAATGCAATGTTGCTGTAGTGTGTGGGTAACGTGCTTGCCTACCAATCCCAAGGTGCTGGTTTCAATCTTAACCAAGTGCTAGGATTATTCTCAAACAACGCCACTGCCTAAGCCTCGTAATGAGTCTTAGTTTATAAGCATGATATAGTATACCATCCTGTAATTGCCATTTATGCTATTGGATGTGTTAAAAAAAATATAATTACATATAAAGTTAATCTCTTCCTCCCCCTCCTCCTCCATACACACATAAATATAATATGAGTCATGACACGGCAAAACCACCAAGTTGTAGGAAAATTGAAAATCGAGTTATTGTTAGAACGATATTACACTTTCCACAAGCTTTAAAATGAGGGGTCAATTATCAAAGTCATCGATAACCAAAGTTATTGGACAAAATATACACCATTTTTTTTTGTATATGATTATATGTCTTGTTTTTTATTTGCTTATTTTTCAATAACTTCCTGTGCGACAACTTGGTGGTTTTACCATGCCTTGCCTCACATAAATTGTTTGTGATTGTATATTGTATGTGCACTATTGAAAAAAACTCACTTTTTTATATCTACAGCATTCAAGCGTGAATACAACAAATTAGGGGTGTCATTCTCATCATTAGCTACGTCATTTGAACTTGATAATGGACTTCGTAAGTAAACCTAGATACTCACTTTTAACCAACAGCCTTAAATATTTAATAACAATTTTGTATGATAATGTTCTAAACTATAGAAATCTAACCAAAGTGTGTCCATGTGTTAAATTATGCAAATTACTGCAGTGTTTTTATCTTTTAATAATGTTTTAAAATCTTGAGAAATCATTTAATACTCCTTTACTACAATAAGTTTGCATTTAGTCATGCTAATGTTAACTTTTATGAAATGATTAGATTAATTTTCATAAATTCTGCAAATAGTCAAAGATTTACTGAAAGCTTCACTGAATAACCAGATAAAAGTATAATGTATACTTCATGTATTGGAATGCACATAATCATGTTGGATTCAATATTTCAACAATTGTTATGTCATCATTAGGTATTCCTGATAAATGCATACTTAATGTTGAAATATTGACTCCTGGCAAAATAACATGTATTTCATTGCTTGGAGTATGTATTATACCTTCTAGATTACAGTTGGACCTCCCATAAGCGGACACCCTCGGGTCCGGAAAAGTGTCCGCTTACTGGAGGTGTCTGCTTACGAAAATTCCAGCCGATAGAGGGCCAAAGTTGTAAACTTAGGTATACGTCCATATGTCCCACATTTCACGGGCATTCTCAACAGAAATGACCTCTTAATTTCTAGACACCGCATTCAATATGTTATTACATATGGTTTATCATTTCTTAAAGATGGGTTCAGTAATTGATTCTCAGCCCTGATTTTGTACAAAAATTTGTATTCTTTTTACAGAAAAACCACTAAATTTTCAGGGATGTTCGCTTATGGGAGGTAAATTAACATACAAAAAATCTAAATTTGAAGACAAAAAGTGTCCGCGTCCGCTTACGGGAGATGTCCGCTTACGGGAGATACCAATTGCACTGATTAGATAGGAAGAACAAACGGGTCTTTGAATTAGTGTCCGTTATGGGAGGTATCCGCTTACGGGAGGTGTCCGCACAGGGAGGTCCAACTGTATCATGTTTTGAGTTCTTATAGTTATATCTCTCAAGTCCAAACGTAGTTTTAAAGTTTTGCAATACTTCACTTTATTTACTAGTTTTTTTACCTACTTTTTAAGATCCTGATGTTACTGAGGAAGGTATGAATTAGTATCAATCATCTATTATATGTTATGTTTATTAATATAGTATTATTTTATAACATCTTTTTTTTATTTTTATTATGTTGCGGTTATTAATACAAACACATTAAACTTTAGCATCTAAGTTGAAACATCATTTTTTTTGGCTATAATATTATATTATCAATAAAAATTAGGTGCTACCATTACTTGCTACCATTACTTGCTTAAGAACAACATTAAATTTCATCTTTAGATAATTGTTTTAAATTTATTATAGTTATACCTTAGAAAGGAAATTTGATTTGTCATGTATCAACAGTAAATTTGAACTTAAACTTACTCTTTTTAATCCTATGGGTTTGGATTTTTTTATTGAAATTTATGAAATTTGCAACTCATCACCTTAATGGTATAACCCTTTGAAAAAAATAACTCTGTTAACATGGAGGATAATGGTAGTGACAAGGTGGATAAAGGCAGTTAACAGGGTTAACCCTATACAAACTACCTTATCAAGAGACACTACCGAGGATGGTTAGCAATGCTCTACAAGTATACATAAAAAAATATAGCCATTGTTTAGAATAAACCTTAAGGAATTAATAACATCAACAGGCATGGTAATTATATACTACCTTACTAGGTAGTTCTCTGTGTTGCTAGGTAGATCTCCCTAGTAATTTAACATGGTAGATAAACCTAGTCGGAGGGTGTTATTTTTTCAAAGGGAAGATAACAACTAAGGTCAACTGTCCAAAGCCGACCATCTGTTGGACTTTCGTTTTTGGTTCGTTTTCCAGACAGTTCAGTTTAGAGAAGTTTATTAATGTTTATATTGGTTTTCATGTTTTATGATACACAGTTAACAATCACAAAACTTATAACCTGGAAGCCAAATTTCATGGTAAACCTAACCTTCAGTGGTGGATCCCAGGGGTCTAGTGAAAATTGGACACAAGAAAGGCGAAAATGTTTTTTTTTTGCTTGTCGAACTGAAACATAGAAAATCATGCTGCAAGATAAGAGAAAAACTTGGGCCAGAGGGCTGCTGGTGACCTCCATAACCGGACCTTGGTTCCGCCCCTGACCTTTGTCCCAAAATCATCAGGGGAAGACTTAGGGTTCCGCTTTGGATATTGTCATTGACTACACGGCCAATTCGGTGAATTTGCAATACAGTTTGCCACCTATCTGATGCAGCGGACAGGCTGAAATCCACATTGCCTTATTGGAAAAGGTCAACATTTACGAAAGGCTGAGCTATTGGCTAGTAGGCCTACCACCTTCGAGCTGCCTAGCCTGCATATTGTGTGTAGATTTTTCATGTTTACCATCTAAGACTAAAGTAAACAACATATCTTGTATATTTCCTTTGTATTTCGACCGTTTTTCTCTGCTTTTGCCTTTTTTGGAATGCTTGGTAATCCAGCACCAGACTGCACTGTGCAGTAGGCGCGATGTCGACCCCGGAGTTGAAAATCGGACTGTCTGTGGAAACCGATCGGTGGTGCACAGTAGTGTGAATCCACTGTGGTCCGAATCACCTGCTAGATAATCCAACCAGGTGAAAAGTCTTTATTTTGATTGACAAGCAAAAAAAACTTCAACAATTTTGCCAGATTTACATGGCAGCCCTCTTATATAGCCGGCAACCCTTCTTGAGACTGCCATCCACCATTTTTTGGGTTGCCACGGTACCCTGTGAAACCCCTTGATCTGCCATAGATTATGACGCCGAAGTAAACATAAGTAAGCTAAAGTTTCTCTAAACCAAACTGTCTGAAAATCACAAATAGATGATCCGAAGATTGTTGGTTCTGAGAGAATTGACTATAAAGTTATTTGAAAAAATGAAGAAAACACCGACCCTAGAAGGTAAAAATTATATGATAATATAAATGTCTTGTGATCAGAAACTAATCAGGAACATTACACAAAAAGAGAAAACAAAAAAGAAATCATAATAGTAATTTTTAAAGAAAGTCGAGATAATATTGGTTGCCATTGTGATAAGATATAGTTAACTAATTTATGTATTTAGGTTCACATTCATTTTCTTAATAGTATTGTTGTTTTGTCATGTATCTGGGTGTGTACTTGGTGTGGAGAGAACCTTATTCCGATGGTGCTAGACAGAATACTAACAGTGCTGTATGTTTACTGAGACTACTACAGAGCTCCCACGTCTCCAGGATTGTCCTGGAGTCTCCAGGAATTTTGGATCATCTCCCGGGCTCCCGGAATTATCCAATTTTCTCCCGGAATTTAATTTTCTCCAGGAAATTTTCCAGATTTTGTAAATGTTTCACAATCAGAGCACAAATTGTCCTATTTATTTCAAAATATTAGTTGAAAATGAAGTTCAGCAATGTTTTGGGGAATACCAATAGCACATTTTAACTGTGAAAATACATGTTAGAAATAGAAACTATTATTCCATAACAGGCACGGTGTTGAGCTTATAAATAAGGGTATTTGTACACACATTTTAGGAAGGGTAGACATTACAAACAGTGGTAGGATGACCACAAGAAAACCTCCAGGAATTCTGTTTTTGCAACTTGGGACCTCTGCTACTATAGTAGTCTCAGATGTTACAGCCATTCACTGCTTAGGAGTATTTTTGTTGTGTTTGGCCTGATTTGTCATGCATCTGAGGTGTACTTGGTATGGAGAGAACATCGGTGTCTATGGTACTAGATGGAATACTAACAGTGCTGTATGTTTACGGCTATTCTCTACTTAGAATGTTTTTTGTAATTCAGCTTGTTTTGTCATGTATTTGAGGTGTGTACTGGGAGGAAAGAACATTAGTATCTGTGGTACCAGATGGGGTTTACTAACATAGTGTTGTGTGTTTATAGCCAGTCTTTACATGGGAGTGTTATTTTTGTTTTGGCCTATTTAGTTGTATGTATTTTGAGGTATACAGTGGTTGTTGTGGAAGGAGAATTTGTGTACAGTTTATGGTACTAGATATGATGACATAGGGGAGTGTTTTCCCTTTCTTAAGGCCGCTGCACACGTAAGCCAACGGCGCGCACCAACAGTCACTCGTGCCGCCGCTGCACGCCAATAGCTTACGTGTGCAATGAATTTACGTGCGCTAACGGTGCAGCGCAAGGTTTTTAACATGTTTGATATTTAACAGCTACTCATGCCAACGGCGCACCGTGTGCGGGGGTCTCGTAAGCTTTACCCTTACGCCGTTTATATGGCAACAGGCCGACGCTGCTAAGTGTATGTGCGCGTTAATTTACAACATTACATCTGCGCACAGGCAATTAAAGTATGAACGTGTGCGAACACATAGCAACGCGGACCTGTTGGTTGGTTATGACCCCCGCACACGGTGCGCCGTTGGCACGAGTAGCTGTTAAATATCAAACATGTTAAAAACCTTTCGCTGCGCCGTTGGCGCACGTAAATTCACCGCACACATAAGCTATTGGCGTGCAGCGGCGGCACGAGTGACTGTTGGAACGCGCTGTTGGCTTACGTGTGCAGCGGCCTTTAGTTATGACCTATGTAGTATACCTTATCGTATTAGTTATTTTGACATGATATAATTTGTTTATAAAATATTTTCACAATTTAATTTTGAGTTTGAAAGTAAATGAAAGATAGAAATTAATTATAGGTGGAGGATTCAGTTTCAGTGTATGGATGGGGGATGGGGAGTTTTGTTTCTTTACCTAAGAAATCTATGGATGTTATTGTTGATTTCTTTATATTGACAACCACTAACAACCATTGGTATTGATTGTCATCAACTGCAATGGTCATAAATAGAATGAAACTGATGATCAAAGGATAGGCCTACAACCTTGCTTGCATCGGCGATGTTGTACAATCAATCATTTCCAGCCTGATATATCGGAATCACACAGCTGATTGCGCATCACAACGAACGTGGTCCTGGCCTAGGCCATCCACTAAACATTGATTTCAAATTTGCAATTATCATATGTGAATGATGGAGAACAATATGTATTGGCCATGAAGACTTCGGTGCATGATGTATTTACTGAAAATGTGGTATTTATGGGGCTTTTGGGGGCTAATTTGTTATCTGTTTTTAAAAACAAAAATTGAGGCGGCCCCAGAAACATGTTTATTTTTTTACTTGGCCTAAACTGACACCATTGATATTTACTGTGATGGATGTAGATGGAATTTTCTAGTGACTACCATACAGTTGACTGATGTACCGTTGGAAGTTTAAGTGTACAGTAACCTGTTGGTAGATCCTTTGTAGTTGGACATCATATGATTTTGATTGTAACAGTCGTATCTCTCACTTAATTTTTTTCTAGACTCCAGACTGGATTCAGGTATGAACGTAACTTAATACCTGATACACCAAAAACTTTCATTTGTGTTTAGTTGTTTACTTAATGCGTTTCATTGCTATAAACACTTCAAGAATTAGGCTCTGCAAGACTCGTAAAAAAAAAAAATCATTTATAGTGTAAACAAAACAAGTTTCTAGTATCATTATATCTCATTAAATTGACTGTGTACAATAGCAGAAGGTAACTCAGTTAGGTGTGCTGTCTCCCAGGCCTCCAAATGTTGCCTGCTTCTGCTAGTCCTGATATATGGCTATTGGAATCTAGTACCCCTTTCACAGAGACAATTAAAACGGTATTAATACCGTATTTTGTAAACGCTGGTGTTCTGTGTGAAAGGGAAATACGCCTATACGCCGGCTTAAATTAATCCTCCTCGGACCTAGTCAAAATACCGTATTAATACCGTAGCAGGTTTTTGTCGATTTTGTGTGAAAGGTAAAGAGAGCGCATCGCCGTGTTACGCACTGAGGCATAACAAACTAGAAGTTAAAGTGTGACGAAACAACAACAATCTTAAACGCGCGAAAAATCGACCATCAATTTGATAATACTCCTACTGCGAGCGATCCCTTTCAGACAGGAATACGGTATTTATACGGTATTTTCACCAGCTGTGTGAAAGGGTAAATGCCGGCGTGTTTATAGTAGGATTGCGGTAATTTTTATGCGAAAGGGGCTTAGTTAAGGGATGATTAATCACTCCTTAGGGCTTACAAAATCCAGACAAAAAGTTACGAAAATGTACCCTTAGTTGCCTGCAAATTTGTCAGTTATCAATAGCTCATTAAAGATGATAAAAGCGCCTTAGTTTATCATAGTAGCCATGTCTACACGGTAACTTCTATCAGATCAGTAACTTCGATAATTTTCAGTGGAGGTCACGGTGTGCGTCTTCACGATAGCTAACTCCGTTAAAAATATCGGCATCAAGGTTATTAAACACATGTGTTGTCAATCAAACTGTGAGTTAATCGTGAATAGCGACACTTTAAGTCCGATAAATAACGGAGTTAACCTTGACGCTATTCGTGGTTAGTGATCCGATTATCGGAGTTACTATTACCGTACACACGGTCACCTAACTCCGTTATTATCTGATACTATCTGATAGAGTGCCTAATCAGGATGATCTCCCTGTCGTGTAGACATGGCTAGTTTTAACTACAGTTATCAACAGTACTTGCCAATAGTATCATACTTATTTTGTATACCATATTGTATTGTAGATTTCAGATGCTCATAGGATTGATATTAATAAACATGTAACGTTTTAAAGGATTGATATTTTTCTTCATGAAGTTTTCATACTGCTAGCTTATAAAGACTGCTCATAAAATTTCAAAATGTAAAGATTAATGTAAAAGATATAATTCAATAACAAATAAATTATTCAGTTAGAAATATATATTTTACCTGAATTATAGCCTAAATAGCCTTATTTGAATGTTTTCGAAACTGGACGTATTATGTAGAAAACACATTATGCATTACATTAAAAAGGAAATGTTATGTTGCTGCATGAAATAAATTATAAAATACTACAACTCAAAGTTTTAGAATTTTATTTCTGTTATAGTATCTCTCTTATTTCTCCCTGTTCTGTTTTGTTTTTTTTTTCATATCTAATTTACAACTTTTATGTTTCTCTGACTATTTTTCACTCTGTTACTTTTTTCTATTCTCTTTATTTTTCTTCCAAAAATTATTTCTTTCATATATATATCTTCATATTTACAGTATAAACTCCTTGTTATTTCTTTTTTAATTTTTCATACATATGTGCATGTTAAAATTTAAAGTTCATATACAAAGTAGAGATTTTTTTTTCTAACATTAAGTCTATTATAAGTTGGCTATCAAACTATTAAACTAATAATATCATTTACTATAATAAACAAGTCCAAATATGATAATGTAAGAAGGAAAGGCGTGTATATTATATTTATTTTATCAGGTCATGTGATGTTGAATGTAATGATACACTTTAGATTTCATTGTATGTTGTTTAAAAATACTGTGAAATGGGCAGATAATTTAATGTGATGTAAATAATAAATTTATCACCACTGGTAATATCTCTTGAAATTTTGTACACTACACTAGTGAAGATTAAATTACCAAACTCATGAAGGGGCTTCTTATCTTCTCATATTTTATGGTGAAAAAAATTGTGCAAGACATGGCAAAACCATCAAGTTGTTGCAAAATTTAAAAATGTGGAGTTAATATTGAAAACATATTAAATTTTTTGCAAGTCAGTGATCAAATTCAGGCACCTATAACCAAAGTTATGGAACAAAATAGACAAAAATTTCCTTTGTATTTGTTTATATTTCCTGTCGTTTATTTGCTTATTTCTCAATAACTTTCTTGCGACAACTTGGCGGTTTTGACATGCCTTACGTCAAATGTAAATTTGCTAAGTAGAAAAAATCTATTACCTCTTTCAGCTTGACAGTTATAGAATTTAATTTCATGAAGAAGAATGAAATCATTCTTGTTTGTAGAATCGGTTGAACAAAATATTAATTTGTTCATTTACTGTATGCCTTTGATAATTTTTTTATTGGAAATGTCTGATAACTATTAATAATATACAGAATCACAAAGACTAACCAAGGCCTTGCACCATACCGGGAAGACGTACTCTGAGATAGGCGACTTGTATGCCTTACAACCTAAGGAAGATCTGTACCCGTTGGAGGATGGTTTAAGGGAATATACTGGCATGCTAGCTTGCTTCCCAGATATGATCAGTTTCCATAAGGTAGGCAAACTAGGTCTATGCTTCTTTGCAGCACAATTTACTGTCATATTTGTATGTGGGTTTTATGGGGTCATTTTTAATTCATAGTCCTAGGTGATTTGAAGACTGTATGCCCTTCATCTTCATCCCAGGACATAATAGTCTCTAAATCACATTGGGCTACAATTTGAACTCATGCCCTCCAAACCAGTCAATATTTGTGTACTAGTACATCTTAAATGTCCGGAGACTGTCTATGTCCCTTGACTACATTTTGTGACATAATAGACTCTAAATTACCTTGGGTTATAATTTGAACCATGCTCTTCAAACCAGTCAATATTTGTGTACTAGTACATCTTAAATGTCTGGAGACTATGTCCCTTGACTTCATTTTGGGACATAATAGTCTCTAAATCTCCTTGGGCTATAATTTGAACCATGCTCTTCAAACCAGTCAATATTTCTATACTATTTCTAAGTGTTTCTTGAAAAGGGGAATAAAGTTTACTTAAATAATTCTTCACTACTTTTCAGCATACTTTGTCAACAGAAAGAGAATGTCAGAAATCACAGGAAGATGGCAAGATAGATGGCTTAGAAGCAGAGCAAGTACGAAGGCGAGCAGATGTAATATCTTATGCAATGATGGGTGGGTTATTTCTTATGTTTTTGTTTGCTTAAAAATAAGTGTAAGATAAATCAATAGAACAATTAGTTGTGACCTCACTGATAGAAATTCAGGACATTCAACATTGCAATAATGGCACAAAATATGTTGCAAAGTGACTACCTAATTGATAATGAGTCTATAATTCAAATTACATAGGTGTTAAGCCGGGCACTCACAGCGTCGTGCGACGGTAGCACGACTAAACCATCGCTCCCGTGAGTGTGGTTGCCAGACGCGATGACAGTCTTCTACTTGACGGCCGACAGTTTTTTAATGATTAAAATCATTAAAAAAAACAGGTGATCAAGTGGGTGATCAAGTAGAAAACTGTTGTCACGTCTGGCAACCACACATATGGGAGCGACGGTTTACTCGTGCGACCGTCGTATGACGCAGTAAGTGCCCGGCTTAAAAGAACGGAAGATTTTTTTTTAAGTTTGGGTCAAGAATTTAAAAAATAATAAACAAAGTCCCCAGTTAGTATATGCTTTGCAGTGTGATTTCTTTCATTCATATAGTTTAATTTTGAGAGATCTTTATGAATTTTTTGATAATATATTGTCAGGAAAGTTTTATGTATTTGACCAAAATGTTGGGAATTATATGAATGTTTTAAAAAATCTCCAAAACGAACCCTAAATAAACAATTTTTGGTCAGTCTTGCTTGGGCAATACAGTGCGAAGTACAAAATTTAATCTCACCCACAATGTTACTAATTTTGCGTGGGAACCTCACATAATGATACAATAATTTTAAATATTTTGGTTTTTTTTTAGCCGAGATTAACCATTTCCACCAAGAACGAGTTAAAGACTACAAAGAAATGATGCAGCGATTCCTACAAGAACAGATTAAATTCTATGAAACAATTACAAATAAACTTCAAGAAAACTTAGCAATGTATGGAGACATCAATACCTAACTGACCGCCATTGTGTTCTTGGAACATGGATTGTAGTGACTTAAAGCACTTTGTACTAAATAATAACAAGGATTTCACGAGTAACAGAATACCAACAAATCAAATTAATAGCATGAGCAGTGACAGGTCGATATGAGGGCTTGCAGAATCAGGAATAAGTGGTTGAAAAGGTTTTTCCAGTACACAAGATATGCAGAAACACTGGTAGCATTGAAATCACGGCTCATGGTGCATCTGTTTTCATCAATATAGTTTTTGCTAGACTACATTAATGCTAACCTTAGTATAGCGAAAAGCTGTGTCCCTTCTGTAAACAAATCGAAATGCACATTCGCTGTACCTAGGTAAACAGTTGTTTTGAGTATCTTAAATCCGAAAATTCCGCAGTTATTACAATTTCTTTCACATGAATATATCATAGCATCATCCTTTAGAGTTATGGTTAATGTATTTCAGCAAAAAACTGTCTATGGTCTCTTTGTACAACTTTCTCTACCTATTTTATGACAAGAGAGAAGGGCATGAACACACATCGTGGAAATGCTCAATGCTACTATAGAAAATCAATATTATTACTATTATATCTCGAGGAAACTAAAAATTGACAAGCCACCAACATTTGTAACTTTGTGTCTTTAGAGGCAACCACTTAATTTGATCAATAACCTCTCCAAATATTAGTAAGAGGGCCGTAAGTTTCAACAGGTGAAATTTGTTTGGGCCAACCAGGTTTTTTTTCAAATAACTTGCCTGATAGGTTAACAGAGTAGTCAAATATATTTATATAACAATATGTAGGCTTTTATATAACACTATACCGTTAAGTCTCGGGACGCTCTCCACATTATTTTCCCAATCATTGGCACATCTTTCTTTGCTACACGATATAAATCAGTCCATTGATACATGGACCTCACAAGTACCCCTGCATTGGTAGAAACAATCGCAGTGCCTTGCTTAAAAACACAAACAAGGGATAAGCCTCAAGTTCAAATTCTATTCAAACTCCATACCTCTTAATGGGAGCCAAATTCATTACCACATGTTTTCGCATATAGTGCCAGTATAAATGTAAATTATTTTCCGTGCCTTAAAGCTCATAGGGACGGAGCTTAGTCCCAGTTTCTGTAGTGCTAAGTAGATAAGCTTGTGGTACTCTCCCCCGGGTTGATGTTGGTTCATCGCAGGTTACTTCTCAGTAATTTGCCAGTACCATAGATTTATTATTTATGGCTAGATACTGAACTTAACACTGTAGAATCGCATTCCCATGTAGGCGCCTACTATTAATGGTTGTCAGTCTTCACAAACATTTGAGTTAAATAATAATGACTCATGACTGTTATATAATTGTACTTCTAACATTCTTATGTCATAAAAATTATTTATGTATATTACGTGTATTTTACATTGTCAATCATCTTTATATTTGGATTAAATTAAATTTACTTTTATTTATTGATAAATCAAAAGCTTTTATGAAAGATTAGGGGCGCAATTTCTCCATACCAACGGTGTTAAAACGTAGAGCAATTAGATTGTTTGGATTTTGGACATGTCCTTCAGTAGTAGGTGCTTTCATGGAACTGCACTTTTGAGCTATGTATTCTATGGAAGTTCACTATCTAGCTGTTAAAATATTACATTTATGGCCAGTACCCATTGTATAGTGGTTAGACTAAAGTCATTACCCTAGCTCACAAGCAACTGGAATGTGTGAGTTTCAAACTCCCGAAATCTC
Source organism: Nesometra sesokonis (assembly GCA_025631205.1). NCBI lineage: Eukaryota > Metazoa > Echinodermata > Crinoidea > Comatulida > Antedonidae > Nesometra > Nesometra sesokonis. The sequence goes on from JAOTQE010080769.1 coordinate 15,480, forward strand.
CATTTGGATTCTGAACCACAAATGCCGTGCCAGCTACTCTACGGCAGTATAGATTGCAGGGAACACTTTTGCCAGTGTAGCGTAGCAAAACGCTACATAAAAATAAACATTTGGTACACAATTTTAATTATGGATTGCATAAAATCATCATATTAGGCCCCATAAAAAAAATTATTAGTAATTCCGGCGCATGCTCACTGGAATGCGGTAAAACTGAACAATGCGTATCTTTTTCATTCAATAAATTGTTGAAAGA
>JAOTQE010080780.1:0-15735 GCA_025631205.1 Nesometra sesokonis
TAAAAATAATAGTAAAAATCTGCATATCTGCAGGTGGAAATTGCTGTAATTTATCTTAATTCACCCGTCGGCCGGGTAAATAGTTATATTTACAATAAATCACCCGGCGGACGGGTGGATAGTTGAATTGAAAAAGGCCACACGGCGGACGGGTAAATAGTCACTCCCTACTTCCTATAGGGATGTAATTATGCAGGGCTGAGTTGTGAGCGGGGGCACACCCACCTTAAAAATGTTCCTCCCACGCTAAAGCTTAAGACCATCCAGCCTAATTTCAACCAGCCACCCTAAGCCTCTGAAAAAGGTAAAAATACTGTTTTTAGTCATCATGCAATCCACCCATACATTGTTGCTGGCCCATACTTGCATTTTTCTAGCTACATCCCTGTCTCCTAATGGGGCCACTGATTTCTGGTGAGTATTTCCCCTTCCTCATGTGGCACCATGGTGAAATCATTGTAAAAATCATCAAGGTTGACTCCAGGTCAAAGGTAAAATAATTATCGTATTTAGGTCAATTATCAGGTAATTATCCGATTAAAATCGAAAGATTATCAGATAATTTTTTTTCTGCTTAATAACGTGTTTCTGCAGCATTTTTGTCGGATATTTTTTTTTCCACATGAAACTTTCATTTTCTATTTTTAAAATTTTATTTTAATTTATTTTTTCAGAGCCCTTACACAAATATTGCAAAAGCACGATCAGTTCCAAAGAAACGGTAAATATTAATAGTAATAATTGTAAATGAGAATTTTTTAGATCCTGTTCCTACTACTGCTCCTTTCCGTAATGTCCTATGTCACATGATACACTTTCATCTGTCCACAATGAGATATGGACCAGTACACCGGGGTAACCCTCCTTGTCTCAAAAGATGTACTGGGCTCTTTATAGTGCTAAAGTCTCAATAATTGGCTTGCTTCACTCCTAAGGGTCACATTATGTGCAATTTATTTATTTATTTTTTTTATTTACCATCATAACAACAGGGAATGTTTTACTGGTACACTGAGATAACCTACTATTCATCTCAGAAGATGTAAAAGTTCTTTAAAGTTCACATACTGTGGCCATTATGTACACTGGCCTTCATTTTAAATTCCTTATCAACCAGAACCATGTGTGAGTGGGCCTCAAACTCATGGTGTTGTTTATACAATGGTTCATAGTTTGCCTGCTGTGCACAAATATTAAAATGATTTTTAGTTGTTTGTTAGGTCTAGCCTGATTATCATATTACACTATTATTACATCATAATCATCACCGTTATCATCAACATTGCCATCATCATAATCATCGTCATCATCATAATCATCATCATCACCATCATCATCATCATCATTGTCACCACCACCATCACCACCACCACCATCATCATCATAATCATCATCATCGTCATCATTATAATATAATTAATTTATGGTGTTGATTACTTCTTTATAGAAATCGTAACTTTAAGGGCGGCCCAGTGCTGATGAGGTCACGACATGGACCAATGCTTTCAAAGGGTGAAGCCACACGGCTGATAAATAATGCAACAAGACTTCTAGTCTCTACGGTAACATACTCTACATTTTGTAAGCTCTCGAAATCCAAATTCCATGTTAAACAATACTGTTATAAACTGAATTACTGCAGTAACTGCAGAAAGATGACTTTGATCCTTAACAATTATATTTTTTAAATTTATATCCCAGCTCATGAAGTGATGATGTGGACAAATTTAAAATTATCAAATCAAAGAATCTCTTTATTTCCATGGAGTATGATAAGATTTGAAGTTTTTTTAGACCTAAAAACAAATCTTAGCATCTGCCAGAAAGAGAATTCAAGATGGTTGTCAAATCTTAAAATGACTTTGTTCATTCATTTTAATAATTGTTCAATTTAATGTATTTTAATCAAATTTGATATTTTTAATTTTGTAGGAAACAGTTCCACTGGATAACATGAATGATTCCAAATATTCAGCCAAAGTAAGTCAATTATTGTTATATCCAGTAGCCTTAAGCCAGGCACCCACTGCATCGTGCGACACTCGTACGACTAAACCGTCGCTCTGTGTGTGTGTGTGGATCCAGACGCGATGACAGTCTTCTATGAATGGTGTCTTGTTCGAGGCAAGGAATCCTGCTTTCCACACCCAGTTGGTTTCTAAGCCAATTGGGAAGTGAATTACTACTTAAGCCAGGTACTCACTGCGTTGTGCGACCATGGGCAGCGGAAGAGGGGGAATGGGGGAAGCATCCCCCCAGTGAGAACTCAGGTGGGGACAGTCTCCCCTGAAATGTCACTCCAACTAAAAAACAGCATGTAAATATGGTAAATATGAATATTGTGGCCATGAAACAATAACGTTTTTTTTTGCTCATCAAATTCCAAACTGGCTGGGGTAGCTGAGAAAAATCTAACCTTCCCCTCCCCCCCCTAATTTAAAAACATTCCGTCGCCCCTGCGTGCGACAGTCGTATGACTAAACCGTCGCTCTCTGTGTGTCTGGTTTCCAGACGTGATGACAGTCTTCTACTCTGCTGCCAACAGTTTTTTTTTTTTTTAGTGATTCAACAGGGAAATCGGTAAAAAGAGTATGTCGGACAAGGAGTAGAAGACCGGCATCGCGTCTGGAAACCACAAACATAGGGAGCGATGGTTTAGTCATGCGACCGTCGCACAATGCAGTGAGTTCCCGGCCTTAAGCTTTACATTCTGTCTCGTCACTTAATTTAGCTTTATCGTTTTAATTTAATTGCAAATTACATGTCCCAGCAGATGACAGGAGTTTACGCTAGACTGGATGGTACAGTGAGAGAATTGCATGCTGTACTCAACATGAAAATAAAAATAGGCCCTTGTTTTATCGTACTGAAAGCTCCATTTTTTATAGCTTATAAAATGTTAAAATGATGTATAGTATTTTAAAAGTTTAACTTTTTAAATTGAATTAGAGGCTTATTTAAGAATGTTACATATTTTGTCAACATTTCCAATACATGGGGAATACTCAACTTTGCCCTTTTCTCAAAAACTGAACGAGAGTTTCTGAAACAGACATTGCCAAAAATTAATTTTTTTAGTAATTTGTAGAATTTTACAAATTTTTAATTTTTTGTTATTAAGCCATAAAATAAAATTACTGTGCAAATATAAAAGAAATAAATAAAATGAGTAAATCTTTGGTATCAACTTTATAAAAATATTTTATAAATTTTTTATTAATATTTTAATGATCTCAATTTCACTGGATTAACAATCAAGTTTACCTATGTCTGTGTTATGAATTAGGTGTATAGAATGAACAGTAGTAGTAGTAGTCTACCTAGTATAACTGGGAGCAAAGAATCAAAAAAGAGTTCACCAAAACGCCAACCAACACGACCTAAATCATCATATGGAATGAGGCACCAAGATGTAAATGGTAACCATAACAACAGACGTCCTAAATCAGCATTTGTTTCAGATGATAAGTCTCAGCCTAGCTCTGCACGATTTGGTTACGATATATCTGGCAGGAAAATACGCATTGCTAAGAAGGTTAGTGTACAAAATTTAATAATATAAAATGTACACAGATCTGTTGCAAAAAGTTCAGAAGTAAATGGCTGTCCGTAAATTATGTAACGCTATGTTTGCCCATTTTAAAGACTCATCCACCCCGTAACTCTATCACCCCCTCACGATGTTTACCCCCTCACCATGATTACTCCTCACAGTTATGTAATATTTGTCTTTCAGTACCCTCCCCCTCCCCCCACACTGTCTACCAAATTAGCATATGATAGGGATCTACCAGGCCCGATATATTCATGTAATCTAATAATTTAGTAATCTACAAATTTTAGTCATGGTTGACCTCTGGTTGATATGAGATATGGACATGGTCAAATAATGAATCAAAGGTCAAAAACATGACTTCTGGACAAATATTGCTAAACACATTTGTAGTATTTAAGTTATTTTTAATCACGTAATTTAATTACTAATAATTTATAATTACCTAATTAATTTACTTAATTTGTTTACAGACACCTCAAAATTATGACGCATCAGAATCAGAGTCCGTAGAATCTGAGGATGAACCAATGAACATCCTCGTACCGGTCAACCAGGCAGCAATCAACCAAGCAAATTCAGCCAATCAAGTCCCAGAATGGTTAAGGTTCGTTTCCACACAGCGACAGTGTATTTTATGCTATAATTGTTATTATTGTTCATTTGTTAAAGTGGCTTTACAAAAGAACAAAGCGCTGTACATTACTAGGAAACAAATAAGTTTTTAGAAGTTTCTTAAATATTTTAGCACTAGGAGCCTGGCGTAACTCATAAAGAAAACTATTCTATAACCTAAGATCAAGGACACAAAATGCACTGTTACCAAAAACTAATTTATTGATAGGAACTGAGAGTCGTAAAGTATCTTTGGATGGTCTAAGACCAGCAGGGCAAGGTTTGATTTATATTCTGTTTTTATCTGTCTGGCTTCTAGCCCTAAACTATTTTCACTTGACAATTTCCACGATTTTATTCACACATTGCCACGTAGAATTACAGCCCTCCATTAGGCTATGATGTTTTTTGACGATTTACAGGAAATTCCATTTCGAACCCCAAAGTATTATGATAGTTTGGCTTGGCCCCACAATAAATTTCTATGTTTTTCTTTGAGTTTTTCACGACACTTGGTTTTCATGTTATTGCGAAATTCTCGAAAATTAAGAGCTTGCGAACATAAAGGGATCTACAGTTGTCGGCTTTGTAATATTATTTTCAGCCATTAATACAGTTAAGGATTTTCTATAGAAACAAAAAAATCACTTTTTGTGGTGGCCTCTTATGTGCAGTAAATTATCATACAAAAAATCAAAATTGTAAGTCAAAAAATGTCTGTGCCCACTTATATAAAAGGTGTCCATTTACGAGAGGTACCAAATGCACTGATTGGATAAGAAGAACAAGCGGGATTTTGAATGAGTGTCCGTTATGGGAAGTCTCTGCTTACAAAAAGTGTCTGCTTACGAGAGGTGTCAACTCAGGAAGGTTCAACTGTATTATATTCACTAGATGATCAGTCCGTGTAAAGCACCTTGATCTTTGTACAGTGCTTTGTCATTGTAATGTAATGTTTATAATTCCAAAGTCTTTAATTTTAAAATTAATTTTATTAATATTTATTGTTTAGTATTCAGATGTCCCAGGTTGAAATCGGTGATGAAGAGGAAGAAGAAGAACCTGAAAAATCAACAACAATGCAAGACAACCCAGACTTATACAGTATTGATAACACTACCCAGACAGGTCGTGAAATCAGCACACAGACAGTTGAAAAAGAAAATACCAAAGACACACAAACACGCAGGGCCAACACAGAAGAAAGTATGACCGACCCCTATCAAGCTGACATGGCCATACAAACAAAACCCCTCCCAGTAACATCATCTACCCAAACTAAACCGCCACCCCCAACAATAGCAACACAAACAATACCACCCCCACCGACAATATCCACCCAGACCTCTCCGATCCCACCTACTATATCAACACAAACAATGCCAGAAATGGCTACACAAACGCAGCTAGAAATATCCACACAAACATTGATTTGTGCTGAGGTACAGACACCCCCAGACCAGGGTACGCAGACAGTTCCCCCTCCCCCAGAAATTGGAGTACAGGTCGACCCTCCTGTGAAGGAAGATTATGAAAACTTGAAGCATGGGCCAAGGATTAAATCAGGCCGGAGGACAATCTATGAGTTGGCAATACACACCGGTGATAGACCCGGCGCAAGCACCCATGCAGATGTTTTTATTACCTTATTTGGTGAAGCTGGAAATACGGGTAAAATAAAGTTGAAGCAGCCTCGAGATGATAGTCAAAACAAGAAAGCTAAATTCCAAAAAGCACAGGTATGATTAAAATTAAAAAAAGAAAATCAATGAAAATAATTCAGATGTATTTTCTTTTTCGTTGATCCATATAACAAAAAAAAATTGTGCTTTGAACTATCAAATGATTTGTTTGTGTTTAAATAGACTGGTGTTATTACTTAATCAAATTAATGAAAATAAGCATAACTAACATTCAAAATAGGATTATCAAATATATCAATAGTTATGTTAATAATAATTATAACTACACTATTAACTGTTATTCTTTTAACTATGTGTATATTTTCATTGTCTGAATTTTAGATGTATTTCCAATGTACTGATTTTACTCAATATGTACAGTGCAGTTTATATATAAATTTTAATGATTTTAATGTTCATAGTATTTTTAAGGAAAATGGATTTCTCTATTAAGAGATTACTGGTTTTATTGATTACTGATTTTCAGAAAAAAAAGGCATCTAGGTGCCATATTTTAAATATGAAAAAAAAAACCACCAACTTGTCGCGCATGAAATTATTGAGGAATAAGCTAAAATCATCAAAAGAACAAAAAGACAAAATATAAACAAATACGAAAGAAGGTTTGTATCTTTTGTTAAATAACTTCAGTTATTGATGTCCAATTTTTACAATTAACCCCTCATTTTAAAGCTTACGAAATTCAAATGTTTAATATGGTCCTAACCAAAATTCAATTTCCAGTTCTCCTACAACTTGGTGGTTTTGCCGTGACGTGCCTCATTTCATTATGTTTAATTTTGACTTTCTATATTTTCAGGTTGATGTTTTCAAAGTCGAGTCGTTTTATGTTGGTAAATTGGAATGTATTGAAATTGGTCATGATAGACGAGAAATAGGTATGCTAATTAGAAATAGGCATGCTAATTATAAATAGGTATGCTAATTAGAAATAGGTTTGCTAATTAGCTCAGCGTCTCTATTTTCTCATTTCATTTGCCTTATATAATATTGGGAGACTTGCGTGATAACCTACAATGTCTGAAGTGGACTTACTTCCAGTGGGGTTCTTTTGGTTGCATCAGAGGAAGATAAAGACTGTCACTTTCCCCTTTCCAGATTGCCAGCGCAAACTACTCTCCGCCTCTGGGATTCTAGCCACTCAGAGCTGAAGTTGGAAATCCAGAAATCCTGGAGATTTTGTCAGCTAGCGTTCATAACTGTTTTTGGAGTACTATATGTGCACCTGAAAGTGAAATTATATGAACAACAATGCTTTGATTATTACAAATAAAAATGTGTTATTATTATATTTGTTACAATAATTGAAAAACAAACCTTCAAAATACCATTTAGTGTCCAAATATATGAAAAATACTATATATTTTTTGTTTATATTGCTAATTTATCAAAAATCCTGGAGATAATCATGAAAAAAATCAAATTCCTGGAGAAAATTGTGTATATCCTGGAGTCCGGGAGATGATGCAAAATTCCTGGAGACTCCAGGCTAATCCTGGAGACTTGGGAGCCCTGGCCACTGCAAATGCCAAAGTTAAAAAAATCCCTAAACTAACTGATAAATGTTAGAACAATTATTATAAATGCTATAAAAGGAATTTGGGGAGCTAAAAATTGTATGTCAGTCATTGGTTTCAAAGTATGTAGACTGCAAGAATAAGACCAGAACGAACCTTGTTGATTTTGAGCCCTCTCCAATTAATATTTTGTACATTTTGTCCACCATGGTAACAGGCAATCATACAGTGAATGGTTTTTTGTCTCTTAGGTTCATAATTGAATATGGATGGAATATGAGATAATGAAATAGCATCAGTACATACAGTATTAAAGTAATTGATAAATAAACACAGTTTGTGTTTTAGAAACAAAACTGACATTCTCATACGTTTCTGGGCAAATAGTAGAATTAAAAAATAGTAAAAATATTTGATTTTTCTGGAAAAATTTAATGCAAAATTTTAAAGCACATTTGAGGCTTTAGCATAATGTAATCTGGCTTGTGTACTGTTTTCTTTTAAGTCAAAATAATAATTGATTTGATTTGATTTAATTTTTTTTAGGATGTGGATGGTTTTTAGAAAAGGTTCAAGTGAAGGAATACCAGGATGATGTGACTTATGAATTCCTTTGTAATAATTGGTTATCAGTGCAAGATGAAGATGGCAAAACAAACAGGACTCTACCGGTTGGCAATATTACCATAGGTAAGACAGCGGCATAATACAACATTAAGTTTTATTTTTAATTTATTTTTATATTATTCCTTTCAATGGATACAAAAATTAAATAAAATGACAGTGGAGCACTGAGGAGGGGGCAAAAGCAGTCAATGAACACTATCACCAAAGGGTGTGCCTATCCGACTCCAACTTTCAAACAAAAAACACATTAAAATTATCAAAAGGTCAATTAAGAAATTAAATTACAACTATAAAAGTTTTGAATTAGATGATTGAATAGCGATGTATACAAATTTTAAAATAAGTTATGAAGAGTATTGTCAAATAAAACAATTTTATCAATAATATAATGAAAGTGTGTAAGTGAAACATCGTCGCTTTTTGCCCTCACATGTCCTATATATCAATCTGAGACTGTAATCAATGTCAAATCAATCATATGTGAGAAATACAAAATTTTGATTCTTCAAAATCCATAGAAAAACACTATCACATCCTCTTGCATAAGACAGGAGGTCTAAAACATCTGTTTTGTCCAGTAAATTTTTTGTTAAAATTTTCATCTTTAAAGCATAAAACACTGAGTGTCTTCAAATTTGTTCTCATAGCAATCCCAACCATTACACTTCTGTGAATACCATAATAAAAGAAATATTGATGGATGTTGTCTTCAGAAAAATCAGAAAATGACAGAATTAAATGAAGGATAAATGAAATAAAGACAAAACAGTATAGTGATTAAGAAGATTTCCATTTTGCTAATGAAATATTTTGAATAATGAATCTTATTGTACCTGTAATAAACAAAATTTCAAAACCACTGCCTACATTTTAAATCTATTACATCTTTTATGAAATTAAATTTCTATGTCTTAGATGCATCATCAGATTCTGACACAGACTCTCAAACAAGTTATGTGGAGAGAAGTTCAGACAGTGAATCCTCCGCTGATGAACAACCACTTCACAGGAGAATGATACTTGTGGAAAATACAAGTGATGGCAGTAGAGGGAGCCGCAGACGTCGGCGAATTCGCAGCAGTGGAAGTACCTCAACCAGTGAGAGTGAAAGTGATGAAGAGGATCAGGTTGATGGAAAGCGAGGGAATGAGAGTGATACTGAAACAGAGAGCTCTGATGACAGCAGCAGCTCCAGTGGAACTGATAGTGAAGAGGAACCTAGACAGTATGACTCTAGAAAGCAATATGGTGGCAGAAGTGGAGATGGTGGCAGAAATGGAGGAAATGGTGGCAGAAGTGGTGGTTCTGATGGCACACATGGTCAGTATCGAGATGCAGGTGGATCATCTGGTGAGCAGCATCCAGTTGTTGTCACACCATATCAGTTAGATTCTCTGCCCAATCCAAGAACATTAAAAAGCATAGTAGAAGTTTCAGAAGATGATCCTCTCTCTCCAAGACCGCCCTCTAGCAGTAGTGATAAAGAACGTCAAAGGAAAGAATATATGGCGGGATTTGAGGTACAGATATATTTTAATTATCATGGTAATTAATCTTGCAATTAAATTCAAATTATCCTAATGCAGATAATAGTTATTCAAGTAGCTGAAAGAAAATTGCTGAAAACAGCATGTTGAGATGTGACCTTGTGTGTCAATTAAGTCACCAAAGAAACCAAAATGGTACTGGATTACTGCAGAGCTATAGAAGACTTTAGTAGCGATAGATTACTGCAGTAACTGCAGTAGAATAATTTTTATATGGTTTCTAAATATTTTGACTGTTTTCTGAATTAATTCTCATATATTGTAATCAACAGGGTCTTTTATTCTTGTATTTGTCTTTATATTTGTTTTTACATTCACCTTAAAAATTGCCAAAATGTTTTAAAAATATTTCTTTTAACCTAAATTATTTGTTTTGTTTCTTAAAGGCTGGAATTCATGCACGTGAAGAAAGGGAAAGATTAAAAAAAAAAGAGGAAGAAAGAAGATTAGAAGAAAAAAGACAACAAGAAGAAGCGTTGCTGTCAGGGGATAGCATTCACGAATGTTGTAAGAAAGGAAAACTTGAGACTATTAAGCAGTTACTCAATCTAAAGCCAGATTTGAAAGAGTAAGTGGGCTAAAATGTTTTAGTAGATATCACGGACTGGTCTAGGATCCTTAGTTAGTGCTGCTTTTTGAAGTGGTATTTACCCTGTGATTCTTAAACAAGCAATACAAAAAAAAGGTAATTTGTTTTACTATAGTCCATGATCGGGCTGGTGTCTTGGAACTCGTATATAGCATCCTCAGTGTATTTACTGGCTTTTAAAGGTCAATGTTACTGAAAATATTTTTTTTATTAATTTCGTTGGGGGTTGGGAAGATTTAGGGTTGGCTTAAGGCTGTCAATCCCGACTCTAAGTCTACCCCTGGATAATAAGCTAACAGTGGTATATAAAAATTGCCTAAATATTTAAAAGAAAATGTACATATTCAGTGAATCCATCCTAGACCCCTAAGTATGTCACATGCAAATTACTAAAATACATTTAGGAATGCACAAATTATGGCCATGACGCTAGAAATCAGAGTTCTCAGTGTTTTGAAAGGCTCTTAAAAATCAATTTACTGAAAATATTTTTTATATAAGTCTACCCCTGGATACAACAAGCTAACCGTGGTACTCATAAAAAATTCCCAAATATTGTAGTGTTTAAAACATACTTACTTCTTTACTTAGAAAAACATATCAAACAATTTTTACAGTTATTTGGGGAGAGATCCTTCATTGTTGATGCACTAAAGCTCTCTTTCTGTTTCAAATTCTGTTTGAAAATGTATCTTCATATTTAATTCTGTATATTTTTCCTTTCCACTTGTTTTCACAGCATAGAGACCGTTAGTTCTTTATAAATATTTAACCATTAAATATTATAATTTCTATTCTCAAGTCATTCCATATTATTTAAATATGAGCAAGTTGATGTTGAAATTAATTTTGATGATATTTTGTCCTTTTTAAATGACAAAACATCTTTAAATTTTCACTAGCTTTCTTGGATAAGGACTATAAACCGTAGGCCCAGGGTACACAATGGCTCATGTCCATTATAAAAAACCCAGTGCATCTTACGAGACGAGTAAGAGGTTACCCCGGTATACTGGTCCATACATCCTTGCTGTGGACAGATGAATGAGTGCCTGTATTGGGCAACAGGACATGACATGATCTTAGGGGTGTACAAAGTCATAGAAATGTGTAACATCTGGTCCACAGTGCATTAAGCCTATACTGTATAAGACCCTGTATAAATCTACCCTTTGAAAAAAATAACTCTGTTAACATTGTAGATAATGGTAGTCACAAGGTAGATAAAGGTAGTTAACAGGGTTAAACCTATAAAAAACTACCATATCAAGGGATAGTACCAAGGATATGGTCAGCAATGCTCTACAATTATACATAGGAAAATAAGCCAATATATAGAATAAACCCTTAAGGCATTAATAACATCAACAGACAGGGTAATTATATACTTCCTTACTAGGTAGTTCTCTGTGGTTCTAAGTAGTTCTCCCTAGTAATTTAACATGGTAGATCTACCAGGGCCATAGCCAGAATAGAAAAACAGACGAGGCAAATGGGCCTATGCAGTGCTTAGGGCCAATGAATAAATATATTTCACTGAAGAAAACACAACATTTTGAAAATTTCAGATGGGGCGACCACCTTGTCTGCCTCATGCTGGCTACGGCCCCATCTACCTAGTCTGAGGGTGTTATTTTTTTTCAAAGGGTACCTACATTACATAGTATTTTTGTATTCATTTTAGGATGAAAGATGAGAGAGGATTCACTCCTCTGTTAACAGCATCATCTAGTGGTCAGTTGGACGTGGTCAAGTACCTGACCATCTCTGATTCAGATATCAATGCAGAGACACCTACAGGTTACACAGGTCTTCACCTTGCTGCTATTAATGGACATATCAACGTTATGATGGTCCTGACAGCAATGGGTATGTCAGTGGGAGCAAGGACCATCGACAGACAGACGCCTCTCCATCTGTCAGCAATGAGGTATAGAATATATACTGTATGTTGTTAATTTTACGTACAGAATTTTTCGCAATTTCCTACTTTCTTGAAGTTTTCGGGCGTTGATATTTTTGCGGATGCCATTTTAGTGAAAATTTACATTCTAGGCATAGACCTAGAATGTAAATTAACTACAGTAGAATCACGATGTTTTCTACTGAAGGAATCTCAAACCTCTAGCAGTAAGTGGCCGTTTCTGCTTCTAGTCTAGGACTAGGCTATGACTAAAGTAAAAGGACCGAAGTATGGTATATAGTAGCATATACACGTTGTGATACAGTACCTGTTGTCCAGTAGTAGGCCTAATAAAGGTGAAAATGCCAACATTCTTTACAGTTTTACAGTGCTGTAATTTAAAATTTGTCAACATTTTTCGCGATTTGATAATTTCGCGATGAGGTTCCCACTTGCAAATTCGCGAAAATTAAATCAATAACGTCAACAAATATACGACCTTGTTACTAGGTATGGTAGACCCACCTTGTTTGAGGGTTTTATTTTTTCCAAAGGGCTATGTTGTCTATGTATGTATGCAATGAAGCAGAATCATCTCATCCGCCTTCATGCTAGCTTTCATCATTCACTTTCGCTCACTTATAATTCAAATATTAACTCCTGCCCTTCTCTCCAATATGAAATTTGTACAACTCAAATCGAAATATATGGTTAATGGTTCACCTGCCTTAATCATTAGGTCATAGGATTTGCACAATAAATGCTAAAAACAACTGTATAACTTTCAATCTATATGCATTGCATTTAATCAAAATGATTTTTTTGTTTACCTTATAGTGGACAACTTGAGGCGTGTAAATGGCTTGTAGCGAACCGTGCAATGATCAACGTCCGAGACACTAACGACAGAACACCACTCATCCTCGCTGAAGAATATGACCATGAAGACGTGCTAAGTTTTCTGAAGTCATGTGATCGTGAATTAAAGAAGCAAGACAGCTCATTGAGCATGCTCAGATCAAAGTCTGATTCTGACCCACACTCTGAACAAGAGAGTGAATGGTCTGAAAGTCCTAAGGTAAGGGCTTCTGTCTGTTTGTCTGTCTGTCTGTCAGTCATATTAATTACTCTTTGCGATTGCTAGTCTTAATTGCCTAAATGAGAGTAAATAGCATACAAAAAATTGATAATTTTGTTAGTTAAGTACGATGATACAGAATATTTGATGAGAGAACAGATTGGATTTTGTATTCATTGATGCAGAGTAGAATAGAGGATCTCATCTTTCACTTCATTAGATATTATGTATTATATTCCACAAACATCTAAACAGCCTGATTGGTTGAAACAGTGCCACATGATTAAAAATAACTCTACTATTCCATTCCACTATGTTGACGTCACCATACAAAATAGTATATTATTTCACTGGGTATGGTCTTCTAATATTAAACTGTAATATCCATACCACCAGGCTACAAACAGTGAAACTTGTCTAAATAAACTGTCTAGGTCGAATAATTTCTTCCAATTCAAACTTATTTTCAATGTCACAATTCCACTTAGGTAAGTTTGACCGTAATATGTGTTTGTTTTCTTAAAGAAATCGATAGCTTCATCATCCGTAACCTCAAAAGAAAAGAAAGAACTGGAAGACAAAGAATTGTTACTTGTAAGTCATTATCTTGTAGTCATCTTTAGTTTTTATAGTAAACGTGCCATAGCAAACTTTATCCATCTTTTGGACAGATTTTAACAAACAAAATTGTAGAAATACCAGAACTACATATTCGTCTGTTGGAGTTATTAAAAATACAATATAAACATTTTTAATTACACAAAATCAAATCAAAAATACTTTTATTGTAGTTTATTTCTTTTATTTTGCACTGGTGTAGTTCTATAAGTTAGGTCTGTTGTCTATTTTTCTGGTTCACTCTCCTTACAAAATGTGGCTTGCTGGCTAACTGATCAGCAAGCTTACTGAATCAATATTAGATGTCATTAACATTAACAAATAGTAGTAGAACCAGGGATGGATTCAGGATTGTGGGAAAGAAGGGGCACAACATTTTTGGTGGTAAGTGCGTGTTGACAGTTTCAAAGTTGAAAAGCGAAAAATGAAAAACAAGCTTACATGCTTTATTTTTTTGTTTTTTTTGACCATTTTCTTTTCTAATTGTCTGAAACTAATTTGTATTTTAATTTGAGGGGAAAATTTTAAGCTTAGTCCAGACTATCAAATTATTTTTTGACGAAAAATTTTGGTTAGCTTATGTATGGTCATGTTGACATTACACAATCACCATACTTGGTCATGGCTTTACCATATATGGGTTTATGGAAGTTTTTTGTAAAAGAACATTTGATAGTGGACACATCCTTAGAAGGGAGCATGTAATATAAGAGAGGTACTCATGTGCTTTAATGATTTTAGAGGGGTGTGCGCCAGATACTCCCCAGGGATCAAAATTGTGGATATAACTGATTTACATTACATTTTTATTCCCACAATATTTATTGAATGGTCCCTTTAGCAGAGTCTTGACTGTTTTTTTTTTTATCTGTTGCTGAAGCTACAGAATAAATATAAAAACAAAACAGAAAATATGGGAAAAAATAACGAAAAACATTACAAGAAATGAAAGAACTTTAGTTGAAATACTCAGTGTTACGAATATACTTTTGAAACGTGCTCTATTGTAATAAAAAATTGATTTTGAGCATTTTAAAAATTTAATATGCGCGTACGTGCGCATCACGGCATGCGTACAAGGTATTGTGACACAGGATCTTTCATGTCAACCTAAAGTTTATGCTCACTGAATATGATCTGAAAATAACAATTGGTTAAGTAGATAATGATCAATAATGTAAAATCGCATAAAAGCGCGCAGATTTCGTCACATATGACTGATGACCTTGAACGTGTTACGGTATCTATTCCTGGCCAAGAGCTATTATCCTTGGAATTTTCATTTTAATAGCTCATTTCAATTTTGAGTTATCTTTTAAACAAAAAAAATGAAAAAAAAACCCAAAATTTAATCCTGACAATAACAATAGCTGATCTGCAATACTGTGGATCAGCTATTGTCATCTATACTTTTGTGTGTATTTGATCTGTGTTTTTTTTTTCAAATTCAGAAACGTCAACAATCCTTTCATCAACAGCAGGCCAACATGAGTACCTCAGGAATGAGCTTCTTAGACAGTATTCGTGATGAGTACAGCAACGTGTCTCCAACAGCCTGAGAGATGTGGATTAGATAGCTTGTAATGAGCAAAACAATGTGTCTCGATCCAATAACATGAGAGATATGGGTATAATAGATCTAGCCTTTACTGCAACCTATAATGAGCACAAAAACATGTCTCCAATAGCATGAGAGATGTGGGTATAATAGATATCTCTAGTCTCTACTGAACTGCCAGTGAGCACAACAACATGTCAATAGCAATAAATAGCTGGTATCTACTGCAACCTACAATGAATACAACAATGTGAGTATAAGAGAAAGTCTGTCTCTACTGTAACCTCTAATGAGTACAAGAACACGTCTCAAACAGCCTCAGATGTGTGGCTATATAATAGATAGCTGGTCTCTACTATAACCTCTAATGAGTACAAGAACACGTCTCCAACAGCCTCAGATGTGTGGCTATATAATAGATAGCTGG
>JAOTQE010080791.1:0-15734 GCA_025631205.1 Nesometra sesokonis
ATATTATAATATAATTAATAACTACTGTGCAATCTTCATTTGTATCTACAGTGAGTGATTAAAATTTAGCGTTGGTCTACAAAATCCAATTCAAAGTTACATTCAATAAACAGTTCAGTCAATTAATTGTTTAATATATGTTCACATATAGTTTGGTTTTTCAAATTAAAAAGAATTTTTGTACTGTTTGTAAAGAAGGTTTTTCTGAGTAAGCATGTTTGCTTTCGTATTATTATTAGCTAACACAAGTTGCGGCTTGGCATTGAAGGTCCTGAGGAAGTCACCGATGTATGTGTGTGGTACCAATGTGGTGATCATAACCGCTCCAGTTGGTGGCAGCAGTGGAGGTACCAGCGCTAGTACTTCCACAAGAGCTCTGTTTGGAACAGGTTCATCTCTTAGCAGCAGTAGAGGTAGGACTTAAAGAATTTATATCTCAAGCTTAAGGTAATAGTAAAGATATTTAGATCTCATGATTAAAGTAATAGTAAAGGTATTAACCAATGTGGTGATCATAACCGCTCCAGTTGGTGGCAGCAGTGGATGTACCAGCACTAGTAATTTCACAAGAGCTCTCTTTGGAACAGGGATATCCCTTAGCAGCAGTAGAGGTAGGGTGTAAAGAATTTATGTCTCATAATTAAGGTAATGGTATTAAAATGCTCAATATCAGCTGACATACATTCTCATTGTACTGCAGTTTACTAGCAGATTGCTGGGATACTATAAAGTCCTCAAAAAGGTCAAGCTGCTAATGTCTTTATGTCGTACAACACAATGCAAGCTGCAATTCTGATAATGAAAAAAGCGTATTAGTAACTACACGTGTGTATCATATGCAAACAGTGTACATGATACATACTTACATTATAAGACACTGATTTATTTGACCTCTTGGAATTTTTATGTATTTAATGCATTGGTATTTATTGTGAATTAAAACAACCTTTTTATATATTTCAACAAAAAGAATATGTGATAACTAAATTTTGGAGGACATTTTAAAATTAAAATAAGCCATTGTAAAATGTGTATAGCGTGGTCCTAAAATTCCTGTTTTAGGCTGTTTCCGCAAGATTTTTAGATTATCTGATAAAATATCATCCAATCAAATCAATTTTAAAACAGTAACTGTGCAAACTCAATGGAGACCATAATACACTGTGAGTCCACTAACCTCTGGTGATTTTTGGGTAATTTCCCTTTCGCGTGGGACCCTGATGGCACTACGATGAAATCGTCGCAAAAACAAGATCAAGGTTGACCCCCAGGTCAAAGGTAAAAAATTATCGCATTTAGGTCAATTATCTGATAATTATCGGAATAGAATCGGATAATTATCGGATAATTTTATGACATCAGAATAGGTTGTGCAGCACTTTTATCAGATAATTTTTATCGCAATAATTTATCAAGTAATTTTTTCCTGTGAAAAAGACATTAAAAAGTTTGTGTAATTGATGGATTGATGTAATTTTACTATTTTTTTTCATCTACCATCACCTCAAGCTCTTTGTATGTTCAATAAATTTTATTAGAATAATTATTTAAGATATTTTACATAATTCATTTTTGTTCTGGTTTTTTTTCCTAGCATTATGTACAAATCATATATTTAGTGTATCTAGTGGTCATTTTAATGTGAGGGTGGATTGTACAGATGCTCCAGCATGTGCCTTTGCACGAGGATCCAGTGTACAATGTATAGGTAAGTTAAAATAACTTAATGTGATAAACATACCAGAGCAACACCAATCTAATGCCAGTAAAATTACAAGTGATCAACGTAATTGACTGGTTCAATTCAAATTATAAGTATCCTAGTCAGGAGTAAAGTTTGAAAGTGATGGAAGATGGTCAATTGTGTTTAACCTTTCGCTGCGTAGGCCCTGTAAAATGATGAAAATTATTCAAACATTCTATATATTTATTCATTTCATGTATCTTCATCATTATCCAGTACAAAAAATCATGTGAATTTTTGGATAACAAGTGACTTTATGTTATATTCATGATATCATATTACCATATATAGGGAAATTACTAAATGTCCCCCATATTTCTATATGCCTAAGTGACTTTATTTATGTTATATTAATGATGTCATGTTACCGTATATAGGGAAATTACTAAATGTCCTCCATATTTCTATATGCCTAAGTGACTTTATGTTATATTCATGATATCATGTTACCGTATATAGGGAAATTACTAAATGTCCCCCATATTTCTATATGCCTAAGTGGCTTTATTTTATGTTATATTCATGATATCATGTTACCTTATATAGGGAAATTACTAAATGTCCCCCATATTTCTATATGCCTAAGTGGCTTTATTTATGTTATATTCATGATATCATATTACCCTATATAGGGAAATTACTAAATGTCCCCCATATTTCTATATGCCTAATTGGCTTTATTAATGTTATATTTATGATATCATGTTACCGAATATAGGGAAATTACTAAATGTCCCCCATATTTCTATATGCCCATATATATTCCACTCTAACACACACATTCAATTCAAAACACACATTCAATCACAAAAAATTCAAATTAACCTCTTTTAGTATTTTGTTTTACCTTTATTTAAAAATCGCCTTGTTTCCCTAAAAAGTGTTAAACAGTGAAAGGGTTAGAATATAGGAGGTCTCACCACTATATTTTTTATTTTGTAATTATGACACCCGTTTTGTGATGAGACTCCATATTTCATGCTGCAACTGGATTATTTATTTATTTATTTATTTATTTTAGTATAAAAATGAATACAACTGACACAGGTCCCAAGTTTTAAAAACAGAATTCCTGGAGATTCACTCATGGTCTTCCTACAACTGTTTGTAATGTCTACCCTTCCTAAAATGTGTGTATAAATACCCTTATTTAAAAGCTCAACACCTAGCCTGCTAATAAAGTGATAGTTTCTAACATGTATTGTCACTGCTAAAATGTTCTAACTATTCCCCAAAAACATTACTGCATGTCATTTGGCGTATTCGATTGGGACTTATCCGTTGAGTATTGCTAAGCCATGCCCACTATGCGCAGTGGACTTGTTAAACGTGTGATTCGAATACAACGTAAGAAAACGAAAAAACGAAGCTAAATAAAATAGATATAAATAAATAAATATGGCTACTGCAGCGGGAACAGTAATTTTATATATAGGGCCACTGTCACCGTCCTGTAGGCTGACTGTCTTGTAATAACTATAAAAAAATAATTTAAAAAAAAATTAAAAACAAATGAAGTAGGCATAATGGAAGTAGTACAGATAACAGTAGTAGTTTTAATTAACATACAAAACATGGCATTCTAAATGCTACCTAAAACCAAATATTTAAAAGCTTCCACTTAAAAAATACAAAATAAAATGAATTGGTAAAAAAAAAAGTGCATGCCTAGGCCTAGATCGCCGGGGCTTTTTCCAGGCCAAGTTATGTGGAATCAAATAATATACGCTAGCCCTACTACCTTACTACGGCACTGCTATCCAGGACGTCGACCGTGAATGAAAGTTCACATTTGGTTAGGCTTAGGCCTAGGCGTGAAAAACAGAAACTTTATCTTAATATATGATCTTCACTCATGTCCTTTTTTTCTCTCTACGTACTGTTAACCAACTCCACCAAAATTTAACGGAGTATTTTGAACGTTAAATACAAACTCAACGAAAAAGTTTGTGTTATTTAACGTTTACCAATCGAATACTAAAAGTACTTAACAGATGTTCTGTTGAGCACGGAAGCTCCCATTCGAATACGCCAATTGTTGCTTGCTTTCAACCAATATTTTGAAATAAATAGGCCAATTTATGCTCTGATTATGAAACTTTTACAAAACCTGGAGAATTTCTTGGAGAAGACTAAATTCCGGGAGAAAATCTGTTAATTCCAGGAGCCCGGGAGGTGATCCAAAATTCCTGGAGACTCCAGGACAATCCTGGAGACTTGGGAGCTCTGAACTGAGCAGCCAATGGTGCTCAATAAAAATTATTAATTTACATTATACTGTTTCTAACATACACAAAACAGTTAAAATACAGTAATATAATTAATATGGAAAATTAAATTTTATATCCAACAATTATGATTATGGTTAAATTAAAATTAGTTACAATATTAACACTCTATACAAAATTCAGAAATACAAACAAAACATAAATATAGACCAATCCGAGAAGAATGGCGCCCTCTATTGTCACCGCCATTACTGGGGAACTTAAATTTCCCAAAACAAAACACAACAGCGTCAGCGATGATTATAACGACATGGTGTGATAAGGCCTACCAAGAATCGTCGTGTATTCATTGTTATTTTGGTCTTCGAAGTACATAACACATACAAGATAAGTATATTTTGTTTTGGGATGGGAAATTAAGTTCCCCAGCAATGGAGGCGACAATAGAGGGCGCCATTCTTCTCGGATTGGTCTATAGCTACTTAAGACTAGATTCAAAATTTAAATTAGAAGCACTCGGAGAGCGCAAACCTCTGCCAAGCGACCAATATTCTCTCAAATGCAGATTTAATCATTTATGGAGAATCCAATATGGCTACCATGATATCATGTGACCGTATATAGGGAAATTACTAATATATGAAATATGTCCCCCATATTGGAAGTCGCACACCCTTTAGGCGAGTAAGTACGTACGGTACTATTTCAATTTTTCTATTTCAATTTTCAATTATAGATTTTTTTTCTTTCCAAAGGTCATGTTACATACTAAAGCTTTGCTTGTAAATATGACCTTTTTCATGTCAATGTACTTTATACTCATCGTGTTCATTGATTTGTTGTATGTTTCATGAAATAAATGGTATGAAAGTACCACTGAATTAATAAATTTCATCCACATTGGCATGCTCTATTCAGGAGTATACATGGATACCTGGTAGGTAAAAATTTCATATGCATAGGTTACAGTTGCACGATTATGGAGTGTATTGTGTTCCAAATGAATATGGTCAATAAAGTGAAACGTTTGGGGTATGATGTAACTATCACTTACTCTTATGTTTTTTCATTAGGTGTTTGTTACGATGTAGTAAATGATATGATATGGAGTTGTTCAAATGATTGGATAGATCAGTGGTATAACCCAGGACTTAGGGCCCCTCACCACGTCTACCATCAACTTGGAGTACAACCAGTAACTCAGCAAGAACCACCAACAGGTAAGGACCTCACTCCATCATGTAGAGAATAATTTACTTGTTTAAGTTATTGGGTTGATCAGTAGTATAACCTATGACTTTGGGTTCCTCACCATGTCTACAATGAACTTGGAGTACAACCACAAAACCAGCAAGATCAGCCAATAGGGAACAAAGACATATGAACAGAGATATAGAGATACATATTGATACAGCAAGGCAATAAAACAGAAAGACGCTGTTTCTTGCTGTGGGACATAGCATCAGCGTACAGACCTTTGGTCCATAACTCTTGTACCGACAAATTTTTCTCCAAACACTATAAATTAGACTACCAACACCATATGTTTGCTGGTGGTGGATACATTTTGATTATTTTTGATAATTTCCAATGTGTATTACTTCTTGATTTTTACAAGGTACAATCAATTGACACTACTGAAAACAATACAATTTATTTAAAAAAAAATTAACCCATTATATAAAAAATAAAGAGAATTTAAGTTAAGATTTTTTGCACAAATTTTCATTCTTGTTTAACATTATATAGCATTTTCACAATTACGTACCAAAGTGTACCAAACGAGCTTTGTTGCAGTAATAGCGAATCAAATATTCTTTTTAGCGTTGGGGTTTCCATAAGTGACTCAGAGCGACTCCATTCCTTTTTTTGCAAGTTATTAAGCATAATTTTTATCAAAATAAATTCCTAAAACTGATACAAAAAGCGTGACATTGAACATTATGTTTGGAAACGTGATAACACGCTAAACTTTTTCACGCTTTGTCATCCCTACGCAACTATTCATGATACACGCAGTGCATTTACGTCAGCGCGATTATGAATCGTTTTCTTTTCTGTTGTATTGACTTGGATACAAGTAACATTAAATGAATAATGCCAGTAATGTATAAATATTAAATTTTAAAATCTTACAGAAGATGCCTTACCAATATCAGAGGTGATCAGTCAACTCCTTCTCCACATTGGCAGCACATGCTGCCACAAGGCTCACAGTGATCTTCTAATGACATCTCTGGGACGTATCCTCCTTGGACAGCAAGTCGTTGATTTGCCATTCTTGATTCGAGTCTATCAGATCTTGAAGGTAGCCTTAGACAACGGCAACATGCAGACTACTCAATGTATGCTGGTGGTATCTCAAGTTATCATTAAATCTTCCATGTTCAAGAGAAAGACAGAAGTTGAGATCGAGATTCTAAAGACTTATCGGATGGCTCTTTGGTATATCTTGACAGCTAAGGATGATCGTATTACTGATGGAGCACAAAGAGAGGCTTGTCTTGTACTAAGGTAAGAACTTTCCTTGTTTATCGTCCTTCTGTTTTCAAAACATAAAATATTTGGTTCAAGTACAGATTGTTTTGTTTCTGTTCATGTCTAGGTATTGTCATGCCTTAACCTCAGAATGAGACTTGGACATAATCCTCATCCTAGTAGCTCATTGAAGTGAAAGTATGAAAAAGTAAATTATTGATAAATATATATCTGGAAGCATGTAGTGGGGCCATAAGAATTTGGGCTTCTAATTGAGAGTTGGGGAGTTCAAATCTATCGATGCCAATTATTTGTGAATTTGAACAAGGAACTTTATATGTAGTTGCTTCTCTCCACCCAGTAGTGGTGTAGTAGTGGGCACTCAGGAGTTTTAAATTTCAGTGTCCTGATTTATGTATTGTGCAGCAAATAAGTTGTTGAGTCAAGTATTAATACCAAGCTTTTGATTTTCTACAAAGTAGAATATGAAATGCACTTAAAAATTAAACGCGATCAGCTGTGATTCCATCACATGCGTTCTATGTTCAGTCGATTTCGGTACCGACGATGCACATGTTGAACGTGACAAACGCGTGAATTAACACACTTTTGAACTTGACAGTCAATACAATGCATAAAAATACAAAATCTTCATAAAGTCAAAGAAACTGTCTGTTCAAAATTATTTTCTAAAATGAATGCAGAGAGTTTCTAATGTTAGATGTTATTAAATCTCATGTCCATCATTATTGGTCCTCCGTTGTGGCATGGACGCAAAGTTGCCCGACGACTGTCCCAGATCCAGGACGACATTACGCGTACATGTCCATTAGACAGTTTGATCAATTTTACCCTACCTTTTCAAAGAACTGTAGGGTAATTTTGAATTAACCACCTCATTGGCTTATTACATTCAATGTTTATAAAGGATAGAAATATGCTGTATAGCTAAGCAATCAAGTGAAAACTAATCCAATTATCCATTGTGATAAGCCTTGACAAAACTTTCTAATGGGGATGTACTTCTAATGGACAACTCAACGCACTCAACATATTTTCTAATTCTACATCGTCGCAAATCGAAAACTTGCTAATGCAGAAAGTGCCCTGCGACTTAATTGTATAGAGAATTATATAAACAGGGGCAGGATACGCACCCCTTCTATTATCGTCAAAACGTAGTTGCGCCTCCCCCCCCCCCCCCCCTTATATTAGGTGCACTGGGTCGAAAATTTACAATAGGAACCCAAAATACAACTAAAATACGGCACCAGAGCACCAAAATAGGGGAAATGAACTTTTTTTTTGCTCGTCAGAAAAAACTTAAGAACCACGCCCATGCGGAATTTAAAAGTGCCCCCCCCCCCCTTCGGCGGATCCTGGATCCGCCCCTGATAAAAGCCTATATGTTATTATATGTTATTATTCCTAGTGCTGGGCTGACTGTTCTCTACCCAACACCACAAGAGCAAACCTCTTTGATTCATCAGCTATTGAATGATGGCGACAGCTCTCCAGCATTAGCTAAATTATGCAATTTACTACTAGTTAACTTAGCACAACAGTTACGACAAGAATGGAGTGATAAGGAGCACCCTGTAAGGTAAGTCATTTGTTAATTTTAAAAGTGTGTGGTAATTATTGAGTGTTAGATATACTGTTAATTAGTCCTATGATTTCTTCCATTAAACAATATGAACTTAATTCCAGGGCTCAAATTATTTTAACCAAGGCACGAAGGCTATTGGCGTCAAGATGATCGTTAGATGTGACACATACTAATAATAATAATATTAATTTAATAATAATTTAGCCATTAATGACCATATCAAGAAAAAGGCAAATTTTTGGCTCAATAGGTTTTGAGTGACACAAAGATTTGTTTAGGTAAATATCTTTTAGAAAAATATTATCAAATTTCTATTCAATGTTTAATCATTTCGTAGGTTAAGCGATGAGTTGGTATATTACATCCTGAGGATTACAGTCAAGGAATCATGTATCTTGCTAAAGAACTGTCAAACAATGGCTGATGATGAGTTCCAGATATTCCTTACCAGCACTCCAGTAAGAAACAAACATTGTCTTTAACTAAAAAATACATACATATATTGTGTGACAGAGACTATGATATGCACATTACATAGCCTTCATAAATACTAGTACATGATTGGTCGAAATGGCATCACATGACTAGTACTGCAAGGATCGAAAACGTTATTTTCTAGAGAGATATACTGTAACTTTGAAAAGTGACGGGTCTCTGACGTCACCGGATATTACACCCCTTTGCATCTGGTGATGCAGTCGAGAAGAGACAATTGATCACTCACGAACTGTGAAGGTGTAACCATAGGCCTGGGCTAGGTTCTTCAAATGGTGAAGTCAGATAGATTTAAATTTCTTAACGAAGATGAATGGCACACAATTATTGATGAAAAGTATTCTTGGTATACAATATTTGTTGTTTATTCATCCTTTAATGTACTCTGTGAATATTGTAAGGCCAAAAAATCATCAATTTTTTGCATTTAAAATTTCACAATAACGAGACGAGAAGGGGTTGCTCAAAATAGTTTGAATTCTGACAAGCGCAAAAAAAAGGGGTTCCCCTGTTTAGGCAAAGGGGGTGCTCATTTCCACTAAAGGGGGTGCTCGAGACCCAGATTTTTAAATTTCTATCCTAATTTTACTGTTTTTTTCCTCCGAAGGGGGGTGCTCAAACACCTCAGCAACCCCCCCCCCCCACCCCCCAGATACCCCACTGAGCTTTGTACCTGAGACTACTATAGTAGTCTGGGTTTGTACTTTGGTAAATTTCTTTTATCCATTCAACAATCTTTTGTGTTCCTTCTATCTTCCATGTTGCTGCTTTTGGGCACTTATTCTGAAACTGTACTCAGTAAAATAAAAAACAATTTATATATTTCTTCAGCATGCATCACCATGTCTTCAGTATATTATGGGGATTTTAACATACCAGACTAGAAATCTGATCTTAAGCTCAACAGAAGAGAAAACTGAGAGAGCAGAAGGAGAGCAAGAGAAAGACAGCCAGGCTCAGGAACCAGGGTCATCATTTCTTGGTCTAGCCAGCAACATTTTAAAAGGCAGTGAAAAGGTATATTAAAAGTTTATATTGTAATGGTTTAGTTAGTTGTATATATGTATTGTTTAAGAGATTTGTGAGGGTTATATTTTTCATTCTGATTGTTTCAAATGTCTTTTAAGGCATGCAGTTGCATCTAGTTACATAGTACAGCATCTGTAATTACCCTGGGATAATAGTTTGAACCATTGCCCTCAAAATCTGCTGTTATTTGTATATTATACCATAAATGTTTTAATAATTTGGTATATACCGTACATCATATAACATTTTTGGAGGCATCAGTGCTTTCAGTACACTGTACTGTCTTATGTGATATCATGAACACAGCAAAAACAATTATATTTGGTGTGACAATTATACACAGGGGGGACAGTTATTTAAGAGCAGCACTTAAGTAAGAATTTACTGTACTTATTTATTATCATTAGCATTGTTATCAATATGATGATCAAAATTGTCATCGTCGATGTCATCGTTGTCAGGTCTAAAAAAATCTAATGTTGCCCAGTCACAAGATTTTTTAAAACTTGCTTTGGTCATGAAATCTGCAGTTTGTCATGTTAGATAGCATTTATTACTGCTAATTTGTAGCATAAAATGCAATAATTAGAAATACAGGTGCATACAGGTATTCAACTTCCTCATTTGTTGCTCCTTTACAATTATTCATAGAATAATAGCAAAACTTGATAGATTTATTATAGAAGTTATTAGAAATCTTCTTTGTTTTTCTTCTTTCTTTGATAGAACATTCATGACAAAGTAGTGTAAATTATTGTATGTGTTCATTTTCTGTAGTAAATCATCTTTGTGTAAGATGTATGGCCATTCTTGGCGGCAGTGGCGTCGTCATCGTCAACATCATCGTCATCATCATCATTGTCGTCGTCGCCCCCGCCGCCGTCAACACCACCACCACCATCATCATCATCATCTTTATTGTCATCAACATCATCACCATTATTATCATCATCATTATTAACATTATCATCATCATAATTAACAAAATTGTTATACATTATTTCAGGTATTAGAGGTGTTACTTGAGGTAGTAAGCAGTCTTGTAAATGAGTCGGACAAGAATACTTCATCTAGAATAGAAGGCCTAGAGAGAGTGCTAAAAGGGACTGTATTAGGACATCTATTGCCCCTACTCACTACATCACTTGCACACCCTAAGCTCTGTCATCTCAGTGTTGTACAGCAATTGATGCCTCAGCTAGTACAGTTGGTGTTGCTAAGCAGCAAGGTAAGATACTAAATTTGTTTGCTCTATAATTTGTGTGTGTGTGTTTTGGCAAAGTTATTAGACATGGCTCCTTTGGAATTATGCCATTTTCATAATATTTTTTTATGTGTTTTTAAAGATCTATAAACAATTACCAAAAGGATTTATAAAGAAAAATCCAAAATTAATTTTCTCATTTTTCTTTTTAATTTATTAATTTTGCAAAATAATTTGGTTATCTTGCCAATTAATTTTGTTATTTTGCTCATTCATTTACTTATTTTGGTCATTTATTTGCTCAAATTTGTCATTAACTTTCTCATTAAGTGGCTCAAATTGAACAGACATAATATTTTTACCATGAATTAAACTAGATAGTGTTACATTCTGCAGTGATTTTTATTATATGTTGTGTTGTTTTTTCAGGTTTCTCTATGTTTGAAGAATCAAATTGAAAGTTCGGAGGATAGTGCAGGCAAGCTGTACCCAACAAGGTTGACTACTGTTTTTAAATCACAGAATGATATACGCTGATTAAACCTAAATGAATTATTTTTGTTTTTTACAAAAATAACATTTTTAAAATTGGGTCGGCTAGTGAGATTTATTTATTTTTTTGTTAATAGGCTCCTCTTCAAGCGCATAGAGACTTTGTATTATGCACTTGTCAATTGTAACCTCGGCCCCCCGGACCCGGGCCTAGCGGGGATTTAGCTGGGGATGTAACTTTCAAATGGTTACATCCCCGGCTCAGTATTACCAAATCCCCGGCTATGGCCCGGGTCCGGGGGGGCCGAGGTTACAATTGACAAGTGCATTATGAGCTCTATAAATGGCCAACAATACCAATACCTGATGATGCCATAATTTATGTCGAAATATTGAATCTTGTCATGATTTCGTGTATCTCATTGCTTGGTTTATGCATTATACTTTCTTACTTGAAGTTGATTAGTGGACCTTTCGGATACCAATGGCAATACTATATATTCTACATTTTATTATTTATTCATATATTCTATTTTTGGCATAACTTTATACATTTTTTAGATAACTTTATGTAATTAGCCAAAAACTTGAGGTATATAAAACCTTGATTTTAGAGATCATTGGTTAGTGAGGGTTGTGCAACACAAAGCATTTTTGTATACTTTTTTCTGTGCGAGTTGCATGGCCGAGCGGTTAAGGCAGGGGAACCGTGAGCCATAGCAATAACAACAGCATGGGTTAGAGACCCGCTCGCACAGTGGTTCTGGTGGTGGAACAAGTCTTCTCGGAAAAGGACTATAAACTGTAGGCCCAGTGTATACATACGGCTTGTGTGCACTATAAAGAACCCAGTACATCTTTTGAGATGAATAGGGGTTACCCCGGTGTATTGGTCTATTCATCCCCTGCTGTTAGACACATAAATGAACACCTGTATCGGGCAGCAGGACATGACGTGACCTTTAGGGGTGTAGAAAGTCAAATGAATGTGTAACATCTGGTCCACAGTGCCTTGAGACTCTACTGTACAATGCGCTATATAAATCAAATTACATTACATTATTCTATTTTGGGGATAACTTTTTACATTTTAAAAATAATTTTATGTAATTAGCCAAAAAATAAACCTTGATTTTAGAGATCATGGTTTAGTGGGGGTTGTGCAACACAAAGAATTTGTTTATACCTTTTGATGTAAATAATAATTATGATGCAGTTGCGAATCATGAATGATGATATTGATGATTTTTTTTGTATATTGATAGATTTAAAAATCAGTGAACACAATAAAAATATATTGTTTTACTTAAAATTATTTTATTTTAGTGCATCAGAAAAGCAAAATGGATTCCTTGGAGGATTTAAGATCCCGGCTCCTTGGTCCTCTGGAAAAGTTGTTGAGACGATCCACCCGGTTCGTGATAATTATAAATTTCGTGAAACCATCCATATACCTGGCGCTAGGTGTCTGTACCTTAGATTTGAACAAAGATGTGCATCTCAGTATGACTATGATAAGGTAAGTTCAAAGGTCATTGTTTTTTTTTACTTGGAACACACACTTAAAGATGTATTACTCAAAAATGACCTAAAAGTTACAACCATTAAGTTTGAAATTAACATTCTCATATTAAAGTAACCTCAAAGTTATGAGCTTGACTGTATTATAACCGTACTGTAAAGCCCTAAATTATCGCGTTCCCTTAATTTTAAAACATTTATCTGTGGGACACCAATATTGATTCCATTTATTCTATTAACCATATCATATTCCCTTTCCTTTTTTCCATCCTGATTTCTATATTACTAGAATTATGGCTTCAAAGCTAGAATCAATTTTACAAGGTTTCGTACTTTTTTCTCTGGTGGTCTTTGAATATGAGATGGTAGGACATTCACAGCCGCTGCTGGCACACAGCATATCACTGAATATACTATCCATATGAATGAAAGTTGGGTATCAAACAATGAACAATAGTATGGTAGTTCAGTGTTAGGGTTGGGATAAGGGTTGGGGCAAGGGTTGGGGTAAGGGTTATGTCACAATTGAAGTTAACTGTACACTACTTTGTCTCATCATTTGATACCCTTGAAAATGTACCACTATAAATCCACCATGACAGATGAGCAGATCGCTTGTTATAAAATGTAATTCTTACTTGTGCCTGTGTGACCTCCTCAGCAATGAGGTTATCCAAGTAAGGACTCTACCAACAAAACTTATTAAATGAATGCTGTTTTATTCTATTTTGTTTTCTTAAGGTGGTAGTCTATGCTGGGCCTACTACAAGTTCAAGAAAGGTGGCCGAGTATGGTGGCAACACATTTGGCTATGGTAGCAGGAGTGTACTTGGCTCTGGTTGGCCTAAGGACCTTGTCAAGGTAATTTTATAGTTATTCTTGCCATATTATTATTACACAATGAATCTCTTCATGACATATTGTCAAGTTGAGGCAGCTTGAGTTGGCTCCAGATATAAATGTCTGGCTGTCCTAGTTGAGTCGTTGGGGCAATTACCTGTTGCACAATTTAGATTGACAACCTCAACTTTTCGTCAGGTCAGGATTTCCATCTTACGATGCTTTCTAAGTAAGGCAAGGGATTTCCCGATCATGCAACAAATGATAGTGTAAGGGATTTTCTGAACTATCAACAAAAGTAGCATAGGGGATTTCCTGAAGAATTAAAGAACAAAATAAATTACAAATTTATTTTTCATTGTTCTGGAAGTGCTTTTTATTGAAGTTGGTGGCAGCAGAGTACAGATATGTGAAGATTGGGTCTTGACTGATTTCATTGCAGTGACTGATTTGCTTTGTTTTTATTTTAGGATGGATAAGAATAATAATAATAACCAGTGTTTGTCATTGTCTGATGTATATTCCTTTTCTTTATGTTTATCTTGTGTTCTTGATATGGTGCTCTAATACTGGGTGGGGGTAGAGAAGTAGACCATCTATTAAAGAGAATGGTTGGGTGTTGGGAATAGGCAGATAAATGGAAAATCATTTATTTACAGTTGTCTTTCAATAGAAAATAATAGACTGTCCTGCCATTGGTCATCATTACCTCATCATTTTGAAATCCACTTGAAGATATATAGTTTAATTGAAATAAAATTAAGAATTTTCTAAAATAAGTAACAAAAATTAAAGTTACAAAGAAATAACATGGTTTAATTGTTTTTTTTATGATGGTTAACTTTATTAAATGTTGGTATTTTGGTTTTCTTTCCTGCAGGTTGAGGGCAGTACAGTGACCTTCACTTTTGAGATGCGGAGTGGTCGTGAGCATAACACGCCTGACAAGGCACTGTGGGGATTTAGTTGTATGGTAAGAGCACATGAAAGCTCTGAGCTACCCTCAAATCACCTGCCATTTGTGGTAGATGTTGCTCTAGGCCTAGCAGTATTGACTTGTACACATCTGCATGTATTGTATGATGGACCAAAAGAGACTCAACATGAAAAGCAGTGTCAACATATACTCAGTTCTAAAATTCTACAAAGGTATGTTTTTACTTGGTTAGTCATATTTGTGAGGTCTCACCACAAAATGAGTCACATGGTAAGAAAATCCAAAATTGACTTTTAGTCTCAAATAGAGTACAATATAAGCTGTAATCTACACTTTAAATGATATTCATTGGATAAGTAGATTCAAAGATATGGGCATTTGAAGTTTCTATGTATAGAAACACCGTTTAGAGAAAACTTAAAGCAATCGAAAAATGAACAATAAAATTACTTTAAATCTCAGAAAATCTACATAAAATACACTTTACTGCATGAAAACTGACATAAAAAGTAAATTGTGATAAAAGATAAGTACCATAGTACTCATAATTGATTAAAACTAAATTTCTCAAAAGTTTAACTTCAGACCTATTTTGGTGATTATCTCAATTTGATCTCACTTACGATGCGACTCATCTTGCCGTGAGACCTCACATTTTTTTAACAGTTAGAATAAACTGTTGGTGTAGAAAGGTTAGAATTAGAATTCAATTCTAATTCATGTGTTCTCTTATATTTCTACTCTTTAGCATTTCCACTCTTACTCTATTAAAATTTTGATAAGAAAAAAAAAGTACAGTAGAACCCCGTTTTTACATACGGCACAAGACCAGAGTTAAAGTGAGGATTCATAAAATCGAGTTACAGTCAAATTGGTGCCAACTTATGCCCCACGTACCTGTCTAGGCCCAGGCTAGTCTATCCGCGATAGTTTAGCCAATGCTTAGCCTAGGCTAGGCCTAGATTCAAAATAAACGCGGCAAATGCACAAAAAGGAAAATCCCCTTCCCACATTGTTTTGTTATGTCTACAACTGTAAGTTATCTAAAAATATTGGTTTATATAATCATGCATATTACAGATACAGATACAGATAAACTTTATTTCATCCAATTAATTGGAAATTTACATGATCCATTACATTACATGATTTCATCT
>JAOTQE010080802.1:0-28182 GCA_025631205.1 Nesometra sesokonis
TATAATTCACTTCGGGGCTGCGGCCCTCCGTGAATAGTACTATTTGGAGGCACCTCTGCCCATAGTTTTAACCAGCAGCTCTCAAGGCAACGTATATTTGTATACTATTGTTTTAGTACATAAAATTAACATAAACAATGGAAATTAGAGTGACCTCATCAAAGTGTTTTAAAACACTGTCAAAATAGTCTGAAACACTTATCAGTGTTTGAAAACACCATAATATACCTGCCAACTTTTTTTGGCTCCAATGCGTGAGACAAACTTCGGGACCATTACTAGGCCACATCTCCCATTTCGATCGGACAAGCAACAAAAAAAAGGGGGGACCCGAGCGTTTTCTGCTGTTTTTGACCAGGTTAACGCTGTTTTGGGGGCCGTTTTTACCGCATTTTGCTCTATATTGCCTCATGCGTGAGAAAATGTATTGAAACGACTGTTTATGATTGAGAATTCTGCTAATGCGTGAGAAAGAATATTTATGCGTGAGACGTCAAAAATAGGCTCCAATGCGCGAGACTCGCGCATAATGCGCGAGACTTGGCAGGTATACCATAAGTGTTTCAAACTGTAGTATTACATAGTTTTATTATTTTATATATAAACGGCTCGTGTGCACTATAAAGAACCCAGTACATCTTTCGAGATGAGTAGGGGGTTACCCCGGTGTACTGGTTCATACATCCCCTGCTGTGGACAGAAGAATGTAGCGCTCGTTTTTCGGGCAGCAGGACACGACGGGACCCTTAGGGGCGTAGAAAATTAATGTTGAACGTGTAACATCTGGTCCATAGCGCCTTGAGACTGTATTGTGTAAGGCGCTATATAAAAATCGAATTATTATTATTATTATTATATACACAAGTAAAACAAGTAAACACTACAGTTGACTATTTTATTACAAACCTATTTTACAAAACTATTCAGCCAATGCTTTCATTAAAATAGTGGCTGAGAATCTAATTATTCAATAATTTATCATTGACAAGTTTTGTTTTGCATCTCCTAGAAAACATCAACAAATTTAACATGAAGTCTTAGGCCTTGTTATCAGTTTTTATGAATCTTTCTATTAACAAACCATCTCATTTACAGACACATCCAGCTATATACAAAATGGTGAAAGTATCTTGGCACAAATAAGAAAAAAAAATGAAAATATGAATAATATAACTTTTAATATTGCATTTTGACCCGGCAGAACTTAACCACAAAACAAACCAACATAAGTTATTTTTCCTCTCCATCTTTGTTTTTGTCTTTTTTGTTGGCTGGTTCATCTTTGCCCTTGTTATCTTTATCATCAGGATTGTCCTTTTTAGCTGCAATTAAAAACAAACTTGTAAAAATATTTTATTTCATATGAATATTCATGATGGCAGTGATGAAATCTAATTGCATGCAGGTGTTCAAATAATTTGCATATTTTCATATCAAATAAATAATAAAAATGCCAGTGATGAGGTAATTTGTAAGCAGGTGTCTATGTAAATTGCATATTTTTATAATGAAATTCCTGATCTACTGACAGCAATGAAGTGTACTTGCATGCAGGTGTCCAGCAAATTTGCATATTTGATATCAAATGAATATTCTCATGATCTGACGTCAGTGTTGGTGCAAAATGCATGCAGATGTCTAACAGGTAATTTGCATACAGGTGTTCAAGCCAGGGAAGGTTGAAGTGATAATGAAATCCATGCTTTAAAATACCACCGAAAGAAAGAGTCAGAAAACTGTAAGAAATATATAGAAAACCCAAAAGATCAGGCAGACTAAAGGCCGATTCCCACTGAACGTTGACAAGCGAATTCTTGAGCGTTACGCGTCAAGCGAAAAAAGTTGACCATTGATTAACTCTTGCGAATTTGATCGCGAACCTTCGATTCAGCCGCACGCGTCACATTTCGACGCTTGTTCGCGCCTAGTGGGAACCGGGCTTAACTATACTGTAGAAGCAGTTTTTTTTTTAATATAGACCATTTTTTATGAGATTTAAAACAAAGACTGAATTATTTTTCAAATTCTATTGGATTAGGTTTGATATGAAAATGATTTTTACACAGATTTTTTTTTATGAGAAAGACAACCGAATACAACCTTCTGTATTCATGTTCTTCTTCATCGTAAATAAACCATCCATGTTCGTTACTACGGTCAAGCCAGGCATACAAAAATATTAACCATTAAAAAGCCTACATTTGGGGTATGGTTTTTCTAATAGTAGTTTTTGTATGCCTTTTTCTTGGTACCACACACAATCAATTAAAACCAAAGAAGGCCTTGGTTAATACTTGTCACCTAGATAAATATCTCTGGCAACATGCTTTTTAATGGTGTTTTACACATAAAAATGGCCTATATTGTAACTAACTTTGTGCAAAAGTCAAAAACAGTGGCACAATGCTGTTATAGCTTATGTGTTATATAACAAAATGTTTAAGTTATAGAGGTGTTTTGTATCAACTAAGATTATTATTGATAAATTTTGTAAAAGTTGGATAATTATTAACAGAGTGAAATTAAGTACTGTACTTAACTCTCCCAAAAAACACCCAGAAAAAAGGAAAAGTATAATTTTAATGGATTCTCCCTAAACCAGAATTTACAGGAATCTGGACAAAATGGATTTGGGAGAGCTAACTGACCTAATTTATTAATTATAAGTGTGTTATATTAAAATATATTAGAATTATTGTGCAGTGGCTTTTATTAATTTACAATGTATCTGTTAAGTATAAAGGCACGTTCAGACAAAGTATATGCTGGAGAAACTAATGGCAGACATAATTTAGTCTATGCCTAAGTAATAGTGTTTAGACACAGTAGCCTGATTAAGTAACACTAGCAAAGATATTTCAAAATTGCTAGTAGTGACTAGTCAGGCAAATTTAATTTGTCAATTCAGACAAACTGACAACCATTAACAGTATAGTTATCTGGCATAAATGCCAGCTGGGTGATGTAGGTAGCTTACACTATCCACTTGTTCAGACACAAAATTTGTATGCTACACATGTTATGCTAGCCTTAAGCCATGTCTGAACATACCCCTACAGATGTTTGAATGCTTCAATATTAAATGGTAACAATAAAAGTATAAATATAAACAAATTAAACAATTATAAAATAAAAGAAATCATAATTTTTAGATCAATTCTTTTACAAGCAAATCTTTATTTATACAGCTTTAAAATGAAAGTTTTTTTTTATACTATTTCATCTTAGCTTTCATTCATTGTAACATAAAATAAATAACCAAATACAATATATCTCTAGACATTTTTTTATATTTATAATTTTTTTTGCAAAACATATAAAATCTTTAATAATTACGAAAACACTAAAGAATGGTAGATTAATTTGGCTTTCAATGTACAAATTAAAATTATAAATGAATTAATTTATTTAAAAGAAAGTGAATTCATATAATACTATTTATTATAAAGTTATCAAAACCCACAAATATTACCAAATACAAGGTTGAGTTTTTATAAGACAACTGTAGTGGCATAGTTAACAAGCTTGTTTCATAATCCCAATTACCTGGGTTCAAATCTAGGCCACATAATTAAAAAAAAATAATTGCATAGTTAGCATTAGAGGCAATACCGTACCATATTTATTTAAACAGATAGTTATTTTTTAGTTAGTAGTAGTTATAATTTTTATTTAATAGTTATTCTGAGGGTCGATTATTTAAAACATATGGTTATTACTTTGTGTGTAAATCTTAAATGCCTGAACTCACTTAAAGATGTATTGTCACTTGAAAATGACCAAAACATCAATGACATTAATTTTGAAATTAACTTGCTCATAATTAAGTAACATCAAATTTAAGAACTTGAGAATAGAAATTAGTGTATTTAAAAATTGTTTAATAACATTTTTACACTGACAAATAATAAAAATTTAAGAGGCTTCCAGCCTTTTTCAGGGGTTTGGTTGATTTTTAACATATAACATTGCAATATTGGGGGAAAATAATTTAAGATACCCAAATTTCTTGTTTCATGGTCATAACTTATGTATTTCTTCAAAACTAGCAAGTTATTTTCAAAATCCATTTTTTGTCACTTTTCAAGTGACACTACATCTTTAAAAGTCATAATTTCATTAAGAATATGATTCCACAATGGACAATTAAAAGAAAATTATTCCCAAATAGCATAAACTACTTTTTTGTGTGAAGATTTACCTAATTATTAGTTTAAGAATAATGAACACTGGTCAGTTACTTTGAGTTTTATTCGATGAGTAGAAAAAAGTAAAAAGTAGGATCATAGAGTTATAATTATTTTTAGAATGGTAGGATACAAGCTAGATGGAGGGGCAAAAGGAACATTTCAAGGATATCTATGAATTAGAAGGGGTTCGAAAGGCTCCAAAAGATTTTTTTGATGGGGAGGGGAAGAATTTAGTGAATGGGGATAACTGGGGTATTCATTTGAAATAACATGATAATATTTGTTTAGATTGAAAAACATTCAATATCGTTTATTAAAAAATTATATAAACAAATATATTTAAGTAAAGAATGTTTGGACATCACAAACCAGGTTAATTGCAGGATTTCTCTTTCCGCAACCAGCATGTAAGGAGAATTTCCTTCAGATCAACATTTTATTGTTAATCTCACCGGTATAAAATATAAATTTTATATACAGGTATTTATATATGAGGCATGACACGGCAAAACCACCAAGTTGTAGGAAAGCTGAGTTATTGTTGTTGAAGCGATATTTACGGAAGCTTTAAAATGAGGGGTCCATAAAATCAGATATCTATAACTGAAGTTATTGGACAAAATATACACAAATTTCCTTTGTATTTGTTTATATTTCCAGTGGTTTATACTTCTCAATAACTTCCTGTTCGACAACTTCTTGGTTTTGCCATGACTAGCCTCATATTATTACTTTGAATTGATAAATGTTAACAGTTAAAATAAATATTAAACTAAAAGCAGTAAAAAGGTAAGTGCTGTAAAAACTTTCACTTCAAACAACAAGCCTGGTTTCAACAAAATCACTACAATTAAAGTTACCTGCTTTTATTATGCATGGTTTTAACAGTTAATTCATAAAAACTATTTCAACTCATTCATGCCATGTTAGGATTAAATATTTTGACAATAATTATGTCATCATAAGGAATGATATCTTGATGATGACATAATTATTATTAAAATATTGAATCCCAATTAGGATTATGGCCATGCTCACTCTAACTATTCGCCAAGTAGCCAATGGCTACTGAAATTCTCCTTTGGCTAAAATAAAAATGACCTATT
Organism: Nesometra sesokonis; assembly: GCA_025631205.1. Taxonomy (NCBI): domain Eukaryota; kingdom Metazoa; phylum Echinodermata; class Crinoidea; order Comatulida; family Antedonidae; genus Nesometra; species Nesometra sesokonis. The sequence goes on from JAOTQE010080802.1 coordinate 5,297, forward strand.
TCGCCAAATTGGGTAAATGAAAATCCCAAAAAACTGATAATTTTGCGGCCATTTTTATTGATTTTAAAAATTTGGCTAAAAAAAATCGGCAACCTTTAGCCATTTTGGCTAAGAAAAAATTGACCGTAGTGTGAGCATAGTATGTGTATTTCAATACTTGGGAATACTGTATGTATTACACTTTCTTATTCAATAGACATCAGGTAGAAAATGGACAAATACACTAATATTAAATTGCAGAATGTATGATGGTAACATTAAGAATGCAGAAATTTGATGAAACCAGACTTACATTTGATTTTGGAAATACTATACTTACAGTCTTTTAAAATAGTGCAGTATTCTAATATTAAGATTTTATTGAAAATGATAATTTTTAATGAAAATTTAATACAGAGAATCCTCCCAAAACCGACCTTCTGAAAAACTGACTTTCATGCTAAAATGGACAGTTTTTTAAAGTATCGAAATCATAAAATGTATATATTTTTTTTCATATACAACAGCAAGTTCTTTGCCACTAACAGGATAAAATACTATGTCCTGGTTTTATTCTAAAATGAAGTCTCATTATATGAGGGTTATGGAGTGGTGCTGTAAGACTGCAGTGTCCAAACTATCAAATTTTCTTTTACAAAATACCTTCATAAACCCATATATGGTAAAGACATGTCCATATGTGGTTATGGTGTGATGTCATCATGACCATATATAGGCATATCCAATTTGATAGTCTGGATTGAGGTTTAGGAAAGAACCTGGTGTCTAGACAGGTTTGAACATGGGACCTTAGGAGTGAAAGGCAAGGAAGTCTACCACAGCGCCACTCCATGTAGGTATGGATGGCTCTCTCTAAACTGAAGTGTTTAGAAAACTGAGAAATTTTGATGGTCTGGAGGTAGTCGGTTTTGGGAAAGTTCACTGTAAATGTTGAATGAAAAGTTAAATGAAAAGAAAAAATGCACTTCAAATAGGTTAGCTTGATTTTCAAACTTTTGATATTATTTGGGCTATGTTTTTGCAGTTCTCTGTATGATTGTTACTGTTTTATACTTATATACAAGCAGAAGCATTGCCAGACAACCCAGGGCAACCAACTATTTACAGAAAGAACATTGCATGACACACAATGGCTACAATGTTTCAAAACCGAACACTCACCACTTTGGTATAACAAGAGTTGTTTGACCAATCAATTGCACATTCTCAAATGCAAAGCAAAGTGCTTTAAAATTGTTCAAGCCTTTATAGACTTCCAAGATTGTCGGGGAGCCCTCAGGAACTTCCGATTGTCTCCTGGTTTTTTGGAAAAGCCCAAAATTTCCTCTCAAAATTTAGGTGTTTGAAAGATATGCAAAATGATAAAAATAATTGTAAGAAAGTTCTGTGAGGTCATATTGTAAAAAAATAAATTTCCAACATCAAGCCTTTCATGCTGCAAAAACATAGCCTTAAATACAAGTGATGTTTTGTGTAAACACTGTATTAATGAACAACTTAAATTTTTAGAGCAATCCATATTATATTAAAACCATGTGCATTGTTTTTTGCAATGATAATCAAAATATTAAATTAAAAAAATGAGTGATGCAGAAAAATTAATTGCCACAATCCATGCATTTAGTGCAGAACTTTATTGCAATATCCCATCATGCAACTCTGTTTCCCATCATGCAATGCTGTGTTCCCATCATGCAATGCTATGTTCCCTGCATGCACTATGCTACAGTATTTAAATATTTCACATCATGCACTACACCCTTAACTTGCTTTAAAATACTGTAAAATATATTGCATCATAGTTATTGCATATTTCTTTCAATCATGCACTAATTAAAATTTTCTATCATGCACTATGAATTAAAATACCTCCATCATGCACTATACATTATAAAATCCATAGTGCATTATGCATACAGTCAAAACCCACAAAACAGACCATCCGAGTTTCTTGATAAACTGGACTTTTTTGAAAGCCCCAAAATCAAGAGACAGATGTAAACTTAAGTAACAAAAAATGTTGATATGCTTATATATGGTCATGAGGACATCAAATCATTACCATACATGGACATATCATTCCTATGTGGGTATATGATTTTGACTTTTTGACTTTCTCTGAATCAAACAGAGGCATGTCATGGCAAAACCACCAAGTTGTCGCAAAATAGGAAAATGGTGTTAATAGTGAAACCACATTAAACTTTTTTGTAAGCTTTAAAATGAGAGTTCAATTATAAAAATCAGACATCTATAACTAAAGATGGAACAAAATAGAAAAAAAATTCATTTGTATTTGTTTATTTTTCTGTTGTTTATTTGGTTATTTCTCGACAACATCCTGAGCAACAACTTGGTGGTTTTGCCATAACTTGCCCCAAATGTCCTTAAATCCAAAACAAAAATATGGACTGTCCGACAGGTGGTCAGTTATAGTGAAAGATGACTATATTGACATAATTTCATATATCTTATCAATTCAATATTGCACATACCATGGAAGCCCCTTAATGCAACGTTAGGTTAACTCAACATGAATAAAATTCATGGATTACTACCAAGTCATACCTTAAAATTTTCACTTTCCTTATTGGTCAGTAGGCTGTATGGGCATCCAATGTAAAATTTAAAAAAAATAAACCGCACAACATAACTAAAGCCTTGGGCCATGATCACAAGCCATTTGGACGAGTCTAAAAAGTATCCAAAAGATCCACTAATCAACTTCAAGAAAAGTATAATGCATACTCCAAGCAATGAGATACATGCCATCGTGACAGGATTCAATATTTCAACATAAATCATGTCGTCATCAGGAATGATGATGACATGATTTAGGTTGAAATATTGAATCATGTCATGATGGCACGTATCTCATTGCTTGGAGTATGCATTATACTTTTTAAAAAAGTATAGTAAAACCATTTGGAAGGTGGAAATTCCATAACTGTGATCGCTGGTGAGGTCAAATTCTTATGTTTAGAAATCAAAAGGGTCAAATTTTAGCATGGTCCCGTATGGCTTGAATAATTATGCTCTCCAACCAGGTATAAATATACCTCTTTCTCTAACATGTTAACTGCGAAATCAAGTTTGGTTTTTCATTAAGATATTTTCACAATATTCTATCGTCAGAGGCAGAAAATAATTGGCACAAAATTGGTGGGACCTAGTGAATTAAGTCTTGTCCGAAGGGGCCAAAATTGTCCCTTTCTCAAGGGTAATTGATGTTAATAGTTCGAAAAATTAAACTTGTGAGCTACCCTAACATGACACCAACGAGGGCAAATTGGCGTAATGATTTTCATCAATGTCTTACTGCACACAAGTCTTTCGCAATTCCTCATCACCCAGCAACAAAGAATTTCACATCTATATTTCTCATCATGCTAAATTGAAACTTTTTCATAAAAATCATTTCACAAAATTTATTGCTATGATGGATCAGGTTCTGCCTTAGATGCTGCATCTTCTCTTCCCTCACCATCTTTTTTCTTGTCTTTCTTTTTCTTCTCACCCCCTTCTTTATCTTTTTTCTTTTCACCATCTTTCTTTTTATCTTTCTTTTCTTTCTTCTCCTCACCATCTTTTTCCTTATCTTTCTTCTTTTTCTTTTTCTCCCCACCTTCATCATCCTCATCACCTTCACCTTCCTTATCTTTACTTTTCTTCTTTTTCTTTTTCTCCCCTCCATCTTCTCCATCTTCTTTATCACCCTCACCATCCTTATCTTTACTCTTCTTCTTTTTCTTTTTCTCTCCCCCATCCTCTCCATCATCCTTATCTCCCTCATCTTTACTCTTCTTCTTCTTCTTCTCTCCATCATCACCATCCTTATCTTTTTTCTTTTTCTTTTTATCATCACCATCATCATTTTTATCCCTCTTTCCATCGGAACTAGCATCCCGTTTTTTACTTGAGTTCACACCTTCTTTTTCCATTTTGTCCACTTTCTTCTTAAGATCTTCAATGATGTACTGCAGATCCTGTGTTTCTTCCTTTCGCTAAAGAGATAAAAAGTTAATATGAATGAGAGAATTTTACTTATATTTAAAAAAAGGAAAAATACTTCAGCCAATACAATAATATTAATATAGCAAGCAAAAGTAATAGTAATAAGCAGGTATACTTTATTTCATCAAAAACAACACATGACTCGAAAGCAGCCAAAGGCTGAAACCATGGTCTTACAAAAAAAAAATAGCCCAAATAATTATATAAAACAATTGGATATCATACTGTACAAAATTTCAACACCACAAACAAAAATCTACTTTCTGTGTGTTTAAAATATTCACAATGGTAACAATTGGCGACTTAAAATGCTTAGGTCTGCCAAAAATAGTTTTTAGTGGGGGAAAGATCGAAAGTCTAGACTCAGATGATGACAGGGAGGGAGTCATATTGCGAAATAAATTAGAATCAAGAAGTTCCCTAGCCAACGTTAATCATAGATGCTCCCTCCTGGTAGACAGAGCTGTAATAGGTTTTTGTTCTATTACAGTTTCATTATGTGATGCTTTTTAATGGAAATATTGTAAAAAAAGAGGAAAATACACATGAGACTTTATTCATCTAATTCCTTGGTGTTCAGAGCAAGCGAGGGATGAGTTAAAAACAAATACAAATGTATGAGAGGTAAAAAGGCACATTGAATCTAAAGAAATAATAAAGACAAGACTTAGGGTACACAAATTGTGTATGTAAATCTGAATGAAGGGTCAACCAATCAGAAAGTTCTAATTCTGGCGGCACCAATGTAAGCGCGAACAGGAAATGACTTAGCCAATGGGGTGTTCAAATAATCCAGATGATTAACCAATCAGAAGTAGTGACATATGGCATCACTTTTTACCAGGAAGCCCTTTTGTAAACAATCAAATTCGTCACTGTTTGTCCAATCGCCAGAACATAAATAAGTACAGTATGGAATGCCATTAAAATATGCCATTGATGCAAAACAAAAAATTTCCCTTCTAATCCTAATTATTAATTAATCAAAAATCATTAAAAATCTTCATATTTGAAAAGTAGTAGTGCTGGTAGTGAAGTGAAGCTTTAGTTGAGTGTACATAGTTATAGTAATTTCACTCTGTTGACAATTACCTGTTTGCCTTCCTGCTCGATCTTGCGGCCTAGGTGAACCTTTATTGTACCAACACTGCCATCAACCTTAGCTATCTCATCTTTAAGCTGTAAGAATATAAATAAAATAACTTAATAAAGGTTTGTACATAAAAAATAAAAACTTCAGGAGACTACTGAAAAATCCCAGATACGCCAGGACAATCCTGAAGACACGGGAGTATCAAAGTGTGTACAATATTAAAAATCGTAAAACTATATATGAGACATGTCACGTCAAAACCACCAAGTTGTAGGAAAATTGAGTCAATGTTAAAAACAATATTACACTTTTCGCAAGCTTTAAAATGAGGGGTCAATTATCAAAATCGGGCATCTAAAACTGAAGTTATTGGACAAAATATACACATTCCTTTGTATTTGTTTATATTTCCTGTTGTTTATTTACTTATTTCTCAATAACTTCCTGTTCGACAACTTGGTGGTTTTGCCATGTCCCTTTGAAAAAAATAACACTCTCTGACTAGGTAGATCGACTATGTTAAATTACTAGGGAGATCTACCTAGCACAACAGAGAACTACATAGTAAGGTAGTATAAAATTATCCTGTCTATTGATTTCATTAATGCCTTAAGGTTAATGTGAAGGTTTATGCAAAATAAATGGCTGTAGATAATTGCTTGACATATCCTTTGATATGGTAGTGTTTATAGGGTTAAACCTGTTAACTACCTTTATCTACTTTGTCGCTACCCTCATCTACCATGTTAACAAGGTTATTTTTTTCAAAGGGGTCCAGTCTCATATACATATACAGTTGAACTCCCTGTGTCGACACCTCTTGAAAGTGGAACCTCCCATAATTGAGACAAATTCAAAGAAGCCAAACAACAGGGCACCAGAGGCCATTTTGTAGAATTCGTATCTTTATGTATTACTGAAAATAAGGGGCACAAATGGTAAAGTGGCCTTAAGAGGTTCAAATGTAATATATTACTACACATAATTTACATCAATTACAAAATTTAAATTTAGAAGACAAACATGGAAATTGATTGATTTAAATGAAGGAATATACATTTCACTGCTACATAATAAATTTACAATAACATGATTGTACAAAACACAGTACATAAAAATATATCTACAAACCTCTAAAAATTTCCCACGATACTGTGAGTATGCAATGTAAAAAAGTAGAAAAGAAATCATTAAAAATGTATGAATACATAAAAAAGTCAACAACACGATAATGGTAGTATTTTGTAAATCTATCGTTTTAAGCATACTTGCTTGTTATATATTTGTTTCTATGGCAACTTAAATGATGAAAATTGAAAAGATGTACAGCAGATATTTAAAAATTGTTTTTTTTTTCATTATACATGTAGTTTTATAATAATTTTATTACTATTTTACAATATCAAAACACATTTTCTTAAATCTTAAAAAATAATTATGTAATAATAATTGACACAAATATGTAACACCATCCTTTGTATAAAAAAAATATATTAAATAATTTTGATATACCTAGAAACAAAAATTCATCATTCTTAATTCTCTTAACCCTTGTCGATATTTATAAGCAATCTTGAATTCACAGTTGTCCATCAAAACCTGCTAAAAGTTTTCCAATTAATGATTTAAAGAAGGTGTGAAACATCACACTAATCTCATTAAATATGACCTAGAGCTAAGCAGGGATCAGAGGCCTAATGAAGAACTTATTTGCTAGCGTAGGGGATTTCCTGAGTGATTAACGAACGGTACTGGGTCTGGACAATAGCGTTTATTTTTTAATTCTAATATTAATGATATTATAATAATTTAATTTTTTTTTTTTAATTTAACACTATACAATCACTATCAATCATAAATGCAATATTTTAATAATTAATAATACAGTATACATTGTTCCACTATCTTTAACATTTTTCAATCTATGTATCCACTCAAGTCGAAGTTTAGTCTGGTCTCGGGGCCACTTTATTGCCACCATTAGATATACTGTTTTCATCAGTACTTCTATGAATGGAATGTCTTGACGTGGAGCCGGAACGCTATTGTCCAGACCCAGTACCGTTCGTTTATCATTCGGGAAATCCCCACGCTGTGTTATGTAGAACACAATAAGGTCAAATAAATCAAATTCAGAAAGATGAAACTAACCTTGTTGACCTCTGTTTCTAGATAACCCATCTTATCCAGTGTTCCCTGGTCCACTTTACCCGCACCTTTACCAGCCGCCATCTTCTCTTTCTGTGAGAGTGGCATTGGTGTTGTAGCGCCACTTATCATACCACTTGCTACTACGGATGCTTTCGCTGTGGCAATTTCCGCCTGTATTTGTTTGTACTTGCCATCTAAGTCAGCCCGTACCATCTGAACATCTCGGATCCTGAAAAAGATAATAATCGCTGGTCTATTAGAGTGCAATTTTTTGGAAAAAAATGTTAATTGCAAAGAAAGTAAAGGATAGCAAATTCATTAACATTTGTATTCTAATAGCATGTAAAATGTGCATATTCCAAAAACAAGTAATGTTGTTTTTAAAACTAAAGAAAACCAAGACAAAAAGCATTCCTCTGTAGGCAGTAGAAAAAATATTAAAAACCTGAGAAATTCTTATGAACATAAACATAAGACCAGAACGAATTCAAATTCTAAAAAACACTATTAAACACTATTAAACACTATTAAACACTATTAAGGTATCATTGAAAGAATAAAATTATGAAGTGATTATTGATGGCAATGATGATGATGGTGGTGATTGTGATGATGGCGGCGATGACGACGGCGATGACGACTGTGATTTAAAATAGAGTTATATATAAATTATAAAACTACACATTTAGAGGTCAAAATTTGTGAAAACCGAAATCCTGGAGAATTTGTCGCAGTCGTCTGACCACCGTTTATAATGTGTACCCTAACTATAATGTATGTAAAATTACCCCTATTAAAAGCTCAACACTTTGTTTATTATGAAACAATAGATTCTGACATGTTTTTTCACAGTTAAAATATGCTATTTTACTGTTCATCAAACCATTATACACTTCAAACCTGTGTATGTTTCAATGTAATATTTTTTTTAATATAGGTCAATTTAGGTTGCAATTGTGAAAATTAAATTTTTGGAGAAAAATTTTAAATTCCAGGAGCCCGGGAGACGATTCAAAATTACTGTTTATTGTTTATCTTTAAAGTTGATTTTCTCAAAAGTGTGTTTTAATTTATGTATATTTCAAAAATATTTTTCTCTAGTTATACCAAAGAATATAAATAGCACAAGAATGAGCACACGCGACGGTTCGCGTGTTTTAGAATGGAACGCTCAAAATGGCGCACTGGACGCCCAATTTTTCTGCCAACAGCATGGGGGCGGGCTGCCCGTTGCATAGTAATTGGAATACTCTTTGGTAACGGTCGAATGTCGCGCTGTGCGGGTGGGCTGTGCGAACCGTAGAATACGCGCTTAAAAAAGTGCGCCGCCTTGGGTCAGATTGAAAATTGGAACCCGGATGGAGTTCCGCGCATAATCGAATGTGGTGGATCTTTCCCTTTGTATTATCTTTGAACTTGATTAAAAAAAACGAAATTAAAGCTTATACTACATACTACCTTCTATCAAAATATAACAATAACTCAATTATGATTTTTTTGTACAATTCAACTCGTTTTATAGTGTGTCAAAATGTGGTGTGAAAATTGAATGTTTAACCTGAAAAAATTTTAAATAAAATATTAAATGAAAACATTTGACCAGCTTATCACTCCTCTGGCTTCGCTGTACCACGTTGTTAGTAAACATGATTAGGTTTGCTTATACAGAATTAGGAAATCCTTTCTCCAAGATGAAGGCTCATAGGGCTGGAGCTAATTATTTCCAATTTCATTAATAGCATGAAGCGAATGAGAGTTATGATACTTCCCCTCGATGGGCAGCTAGTCCACCACAGGGTACTTCCCAGCATTTTTTCGGTACACATTGACAGCTGTGTAGACTGAGGCAATGTGCGTAATGTGCATAGCCCAGGCGCACAGACAACTGACGTGAGTGAATCTTGAACTCCCAACCGCTTTAATGGGATTCTGAACCACAACTGGTGCGCCAAATGCTGCGCCAACTGCTCCAACGTGCTTGTATTAGGTGACTACAAATAATTGTTATTTTAGATCACAATTAATGCATCAATCTAAAGTTCAAATTATATGTAGAGCTCAAGCCTAATTAAAACATAATGTTTGCATGCAATTACCTTTCTTTCTGTTCAGTTTCAACAAGTTCCTTCATGTCAGATTGTACGCTTTCATTTGCACTAGTCATCTGATCAATCTATCAAAATAAAAATGTTTTATATAAATTGTGTTCATTACAGCATCTAGGACTCATTTTGCACACTGGACAAAAAGCTTCATGCCTCATCCAAAAGATGTGCTATTAAAGGGGTACCCCTTCAAAAATCAAACCAAAAACTGGAGTGGTGCTGTAGTTTGGTGGTTAATATGTTAGCCTTCCAAGCCTGTGGTTCTAGGTTCAAACCTGGCTGAACGCTAGGTTGGTTCCTACGACATAACGCCACTCCCTAAGCCTCATATGAGACTTGGTTTAGAAAGCATGACATAGATCTCATCCTGTAAGTGGCGAGAAAACTTGCTGTTGAATATGACACGAAATAAAAAAATATAAAAAATTCTTTAGAAATTTACCTGTTTATTATTTATAAATAATAAGCATGATTTTGCATACTTTTTAAGGAATAGGAAAGACTAAGTCTAAGTAATTGGTTGTCTGTCAGCTCTAATTACGTTAATTAAGAAATGTTTTTGGGTGATAATAATGTGCAGCAAGGGGAGTGGATGGTGGTTATTATAGGGTTAACTCTGTTAACTACCGTCATCTACCATGTTAACAGAGTCATTTATTTCAAAGGGAAATCGTAGTCTGATGAAAACTAATTTCTTAAATTCTAAATTTTTTCTACATTGTAAAACACTGATGCTTTTAAACTGGTGTATATGTAGCATAATTTAACTTACCTGTGGCTCGAGATCATCCATTTTTTCTTTGATTTGTTTCAGTTTTCTCTCTGCTCCAGCTTTCCAATGATCTAACTCTTCGATCATTTCATGCTGTGTCCTTAGTGACTTCTTTGTTTCCTGTTTTTTTTTTTAAAGAATAGGTTGAAATTGATAAGCATATTTAAAGAAAGAAAGGCTACCAGGGGGAGCATTTGTCCACTGCTGCAGGTACAAAACTCACCATTTCACTACCTAATTCAACAAATTTCTGCTACTTCTTCTAGTACTCTCAGATCTACTTCTAATTATACTATTCTTTATATTCCACTATGCTCCTTGAAGATCTGTGGTGAAAGGACCTTTATAATTGCTGGCCCTAAGCTTTGGAATGTGCTCCTGTTACTGTCTGCGAGTCTCCTCTTCTGTCTATTTTCAAGAAGAGGTTCAAAACCCACTTATTCAGATCATTCTAAATATTACCCCTTTGTTTCTATATTTCTTCTTTCATTTTTCTTTTATGTTTTGTTCTAATTTTCAAAAGACACTTGAGAAAGCACATAGAAACTTTATATTATGTACTCTATAAATGGCCAACACACAATACAATACTACCTATTGTTGTTGGACCAACTTTAAAATATTATTTTTACTAGTAGAATAGCCACTACAGTATGCAATGGGATAACACGCTTAAAACTAAATTCATGTATATACAAGTCTATTTTGAAAGGTCCACTAATCAACTTCAAGTAAGAAAGTATAATGCATACTCCAAGCAATGAGATACACGCCATTGTGACAGGATTCAATATTTCGACATAAATTATGTCATCATCAGGAATGAATGAATAACAGGATTTCATCATTAAACCTTTGTCACTGTTCCAGTTGTAAAACTGTATAAAATTTTTGTTGATAAAAAAAAACCTCCATAAATAAATCCATGTATGGTAATGATATGTCCATATATAGTCATGATGTGATGTCATCATGACCATATATAGGTATATCAATTTTTTTTGGTCAAATTTGGACTGAGCTCTATAGCTTTGATTCAATGAGCAAGGTCTCAAGTAGATTTTCTACCAGACGTTGTACACAAAGATAATAGTGTTCCAATGTAACATTCATGCATCCAGATTGCAGGTACGATGTCTCCTACATGATAGAGGGCAGTTAGCACATCATATCCAATAGTCACTGTGCACCTTACGAGAATTGTATTACTCATATAAGGTTCCAGACATGCTGGTTGCAGGCTGAGAAACCTTTCGTCTAATTCACTACTGCGGCTAAACCTAAAATATTGGGGAACACATTTTAAATAGTGTTTTAATCCTAATGTGTGCTGATCCTCATATACCAATGAGCAGAGGTCCCAAGTTGTAAACACAGAATTCTTGGAGAATCTCTTGGTCGTCCGTACACCATTTGTCATGTGTAAACTTCATAAAATGTGTGTAAAATACCCTTGTTTAAACAATTGCTTATTATGAAACAGTAGTTTCTGATTTTGTCATGTATGCCATTACCTTTCATAAAAACATTGCTAAACCTCACATTTCCTTAATATTTTCAACAAATATTTTGAATAAATAGGCCAAAATTATGGTTAAATTGTGAAAGAATATCAAAAACCTGGAGAATTTCCTTGGAGAAAACTAAATTCTGGGAGAAAATTTGATAATTCCGTGAGTCCGGGAGATGATCCAAAATTCCTGGAGACTCCAGGACAATCCTGGAGACTTGGGAGCTCAGAATGAGTTTCAGAACTATGGATTCATTCGGTTTTGAACATGTGCTGATATTATCAGCTACATGGATTAGGCCTCCCTGAATGCTTGTAGTGATTGATGAAAAATGGCTTCATGGTAGTAGATAAGTTCAAATATAAACTTTAAAATATAAACTTTACCTCTTTAGAATCATCATCCATCACTTTAGTTAAAATCTGAAAAACAAAATGAAAATAAATTTATCAAATGACAATTACTTCTTTAAATACAAAAACAAAACAAACACTCATGCATCATATTAAGGTTAGGTTTATAGTACTGTAAAAAGCTTGGAACCCAGTATCCAGTTCAGAACCTGTTGTGTAAAATCAGTTTGAAAATCTACTATCTGGTATCCAGGTAAGACATAATATGCGCAGGTCAGCTATTATTTAATATAGCTTAAATTAACAATTATGACATTTATTGTTTTATCTCTTGACAATCAATGACCCTAGTATCTAGGTTTAGTCATAGGTCCATGTCAGCTATTAATTAATTTACCTGAGCTACCTTAGCATCTGTTGTTTAATCTTAGCTTTAATATCAGTGACCTGGTATCAGGTAATTCATAATATGTTCAGGGCAGCTATTATGGTTATCAGTACCCTGGTATCCAGGTCAGTCATATTACATCCAGGTCAGCTATTAATCCATGTAACATTACCTGGGCAATCTTGGCATCTACTGATTCATCTTGCTGGTTTACTTTAGCTTGAAGAGCTGTAACCCTGGCATCCAGGTCAGCAGTTCCTCTTGTTTCAGTTCCCTTATATTCCTCTATCATTACCTTTAATTTTTCCTGATACTGTGAAAAGATATTAAAAGAAGTTAGATAAAAAGCTGATTCAAATTTGACAAAACATGGGAGTAGAGCAGTTGACAGCTATGACACATAGCAACTTCAGCTACAATTTTATTTATCTGTACGTTGTCTTCTAATTTGGATTCAAACTGACTTAAACTAGGTCAAGCAATGCCCCATTATTTACTTCAGTATTAGTGTTCCATTTTAGGTAGCCCCTAAGGTTGATATAAACTGTATGCCTGCTAGCTTTTAGTTTATATATTGTAATGTCTTTGTATTATCAAGGCTACGGGGAAAGTTGCTTCTTGAATACAGCAGATCATCTTCTTATTAGCCATGTTCATACAGAATTTTAAAGTGCTTATCTAATGTGACTTCCTTTAGCATGTTAATTAAAAAGCTTTCACATGCTAATTAGCTGCCTTAGCTATAATTTTGATTGGCTTAATTGATGGCAGCTGAGGTTAAATAACAATGAAAATCAGTGACTGGGCAGAAACCTTTAAACAACCTACTTTAATATATTGTCCTTGATTGGTTGAATTCTTTTTAGTAATTTATTTATCACAATAAACTTCCCAAGATCCTGAAAAGTATCATGCTGTAGAAGAACACGTTAGCAAGGATTAACATGCTAAAAAAAATCATGATAATAGCTTCCTGGTGGATTCACATAGAACACCATGATAATGAATATCACGATAAATTTGAGTTTGAACCCAGCTATTGTGATATGACTTCCGGAAATGCTTGAAGGAGCAGATGCAAGCTTTTCTACTTTTATTGCAGATGGCATAATCATGACGCAAAGCAAAATCCAAACGGAAGATAGGTGAAGTGGTAGCAAATGATATTACTTTTAATGATAAACTTATTAATTTTCTTTGACTAATTAACAGCTTGGATGAAACAACTCTTTGCATAGGTCAACAGCAATGTGCAATTCCAGCACAGTAGGCTGCCACACAAATTGCAACATGAATTTCTTACAAAAGACAAAGAAGAATGGATAAGAAAAGAACAAGGCTAAAGGAGAGAATGACAGCGCTGGACAACATCATGTTACGAGTTACTACCAGCTAAAACATGATGCTGAGGACTGGGAATACTTAAGGATGTCAAAAGTGACCTGCTCATGGCAGAACACCATGGAAATGCCATGCACAAAACATGAAGCTCATTTCCATTCATTTCAGCATTATGTAGTTTAAAAAAATGTTTTTGACCCCTGACAATAACCTAAGATCTTGCTTCAGACTTTTTTGTTTGTGATCAGATGAGCTGCTGGAATACTAGTCTCCGCTAGCTAAGCTTATTTTTACTTGTTTTCAAAGTTAGTTTTACAGAACACGTTTTAATTATACTTAGTCCACCCACTAAGTTGTAGCAGTACTTTTTTTTGTTCCTTCCACTACATGCATTAAACTCAAGCATATCAGGCCTCTGCATACTCTTTGAAAATATGCAGAATCAAATTTTATCATTAAAAATATATGACCAACATAATGTAGTAGAAAAATTAATTAAAATCAATTGTTCAAGAAAGTTTGCTACGGTAATTTTTAAGAAGACCTCCTACTACTATGTGTGAAAATGTAATTTTAAAAGTTAGAACATACAATCTGACCAAATGCAAAATACATACCTTTGAAACTGACAAACCAAATTTTAAAACTAAAAAAATGTTCTTGTTTGTTAGAAAGCAGAAAATAAAATCTGACCAATGGTTGGATTAATCCATAAAACACTAACCAATCACAACAGAGAAATCAATGTCATACTGATGAATACTCAATACTTACTTCTGACGTTGCTGCCATTACTTGGTCATTAATTCCGCCAATGGCCTGTTGCAATGTGGATATGGCCACTCCCAATTTTTCTTGTACGTCTTCAATTTTGTTTTCTATCTGTTTATCTTGGTTTTGTCTATAAACAATGAAACAGAACATTATAGAAATAGTTAGATAACACTCAAAATGATTTCTTAAACATACAAACAGAATAAAATATTCACTAATTAAAAATATATTCATAGATAGAGCTTTTAATTTGTTTAGGTAAGGTACAGGCAGTCTTAAATTCAACACTGAATGAGTTGTTAGGAGCTCATTTTACTAAGCCTCAGTCGGTAATGTGTGGTAGGGTTGTTTTTTTCATGACACCTTTTTAACCTTGCATTGTATATTTATTTATTACAGCCAGGGGAACTAGAAGTCCATTCTACACAAGAGTAGTGAACAAATTTTATTGGTATCACAAGCTAGTGTTTCAACTACTCAACTACTGCAATGCATAAAAAAAATATGTTTTAAACCTAAATTATATTTGACCCAAACATTTTTTTTGGCACACAAATCTATTGACCTAGTGTGAAAGGTTAAAATATGTTAAAGTAGGCTTATTATGTTTGACTGGGAATAACGACAATCCTGAAAACTTTAACAATCCTAAATAACTCTGTTAACATGATAGATAATGGTAGTGACAAGGTGGATAAAGGTAGTTAACAGGATTAACCCTATAAAAACTACCATATCAAGAGATACTACCAAGGATTGGCAGCGATGCTCTACAAAATACAGCCATTATTTAGAATAAACCCGCAAGGCATTAACATCAACATACAGGGTAAATATATACTACCTTACTAGGTAGTTCTCTTTGGTGCTAGGTAGATCTCCCTAGTAATTTAACATGGTAGATCTACCTAGTCAGAGGGTGTTATTTTTTTCAAAGGGTTACCTTGATTTAATTTCTGCTTTCATAACTTGTTCCAGTTGTTTCTTTGTTTCTGCTTGCATTTTCTCTAGCTTCTCCATCGTCTCTCCCACCTTCGTTAGACCACCAACATTCTTATGACGATCAAGCTGTTGTAAAATAAATAAAAAAAGAAATTAACAAATTGATAAATCTATAACCCCATCGATTCTGTTTTGCAGCCATTACTTTTAATTGACCAAAGTGCCTTGTGAAATTAACCATTATGATGAAATTTGACTCCATATCAAGTTTTATGTTTGTGGTTTCCTTCTAAACTAAGCCAACACTGGCCGTACCATTGTAAAGCACATATTCAAGATGTGAGATGACACATTCTAAGAACTGATATTAATTTCTGCAACAAGAAGCTCAACATTATATTAATTGGTATACAAATTTGAAAAGCTAAAAACACTCTAAATTAGTAAATTAAATGTATAATAGATTAAATTTTGTTGTTGAATGCTATAGATATTAAATGGAGAACTTACACAAATACATTATGTTTATTAAAATTTTATATAATATATTTGACGCATGTCTCAGCAAAACCACCAAGTTGTAGAAAATAAAACAATCTTACACTTTTTTACAAGCTTTAAAATATGGAGTCAATTATCAAAATCGGATATCTATATCTAAAATTATTGGACGAAATATAAAAAAAATTGCCTTTGCATTTGTTTACAATTCTTGTTGTTTATTTGATTATATTATATAGTGGCTAGCCTAGATTCTTCTTTTGAACTGTCTTTTAGGTTGCTGTGTACATTACTGAGGTCTAGCCACAAAATACAGTCAGTGAGTTAAATTAAGATAACCACAGAAATTGAACTCATATTTTTTAGAAATTTTGGTATAAATTAATTTGAGCACTTAACTTTCAGGTAAATATTGATGCATGTTTCATTTATGTAGAATTGCTATAAGACTGATAGTCTTTAATTGTTTACTTTAAGATCATTTCCCAACAATTCTCCTAAAAAAAACAGGTCTCAATGTATTGAAATATTTATTATTTCTTAAATTACTTTAGAATTAATTTAGAAATAAATAATAAAACCAAGGCTGATACCTTTAGATCTAGTCAACCTAGGATAGTTTAAAGTTCATTACAGTTTATATCATTCTTTTGAATACCATATCAATACCTATATATTTTTTTCAACAATACGACTAGTCACATAACATAGTATGATTGGCAAGGTGGCAAGGCATATCTTATAGCACTAAAGCATGTCTGTTACTGTAGTATTGTTTACAATTTATGACTTCAACTTGGATTTAACCACGATCAACAAACACAAGCTTTTACACATACTTATTTACATAATGTTAACAAGCAATTTTAATACACAATACAATCGCTCAGTATCTTTTATACATATACTTTGTGACCGAGTTGTACAAACACTTTGACAGAGTTATTTAAATAGAATTTCAAATGTAATTCTGATATAATAAAATTTGATAAGTGGTGACACAATTGTGAGGTCTCACCACAAAGTGAGTCGCGTCATAGGCGAGATCAAATTGAGAAAATCACAAAAATAGGTTTGAAATCAACTTTTGGATTAAACTAGTTTTAATCAATTTTGAGTACTATGCTACATTTATTTTATTTTATTTTTTATTTTTTTAAAATTTTGTTTTCATACAGGAAAGTGTCCTTCATGCAGATTTTCTGAGATTCATAGTCTTTAATTGTTTATTTTTAAACTGCTTTTTATTCGATTTTCTCAAAACCGTATTTCCATGTATGAAAATTTCAAACGCTCATATCTTGGGATTTACTTATCCAAAGAGTGTCATTTAAAGTGTAGATTACACTGTACAGCTAATAGTATGCTCTATAATTAGATTGTATCAATAACTCAAGTTTGGATTTTCCTACATGAGAATCATTTTGTGGTGAGACCTCACAATTTACTTATGTTAGTCACTTCAGAAATTATAGCATAAGTACAAAGCATTTATTAATGATATTATTTAGATTTTATCCTCATCAGTGTTAAAATTTACTATTAAATTACTCTAATGGGCTTAAATCATATAGGTTTTAGATCTTGAACATCTTTTATACGTATTTCAAAAATGTTATCATTCGACCCAACCTTATTTTACATTGTATTATAAATGCTGCTGCATTATTTGATTTATTCACAAACAACTATCAGTTTAAGATATATCAGGTGTGACAGACCTCTAGATAGGCAGTACTGTAAACAGATATAGGCTCTAATATTTGATATGTTCTAGAATCTGGCAGATAATCTGGATCAACACCAACATGTAGTTTTGAGAAACATGCAGAGTTCATTGTAATGTTGAATATCCTTATGGGTGAAGGTACCTTTGGAAAAATAGGTAGATCTACCATGTTAAATTACTAGGAAGATCTACCTAGAACCACAGGAAACTACCTAGTAATAGCATATTTGTTGATATTACTGATACCTTAGGGTCAATAATTGATTGTTTGTTATGATGTAAGTTATAATTAGTCTGAAGGTCCATTAATGGCTTAGTTTCCTACATACTTGTAGGGAATTGTTGACCACATCTTTGGTAGTCTCCTGTGAGAGGGGAGCTGATATTGTCTTAATTGAAAGACTTATTGATTATGGTTATAATTGGATAAATAAGGTATTTATGTGGTACTGTAATAAGTTTTGATAGGGTTAACGCTGTTAACTACCTATATCTACCTTGTCACTACCATTATCTACCATGTTAACAGACTTACTTTTTTCAAAGGGTAATAAAGCCATAATTCAAAAGACTGTACCATTAAGAAAATATTTTCACATAGATGTTGATTTTTTAATTTTCTGTTAAATATTTACTTAAAAGCAAATTCTGTACTGTCGCAATAATAAAACCTTTAAGTTATCAGGATACATAACATAGCATAGTGAAAGCAAAATATTATTGTATGAAGCTAGGGGGCATTTTGCCCTCATTTCACATAGCATGCTTGCCTCTTCTGTTCTCCTTGTAATCGACTCTCTACGTTGTATTGCTCGGCGAGCTTTCTGTGTTTCCATTCAAGAAAAAAAAAAAATATAATAAACATCAAAAAATAAATAATTTGTTTACATATAAAACTGGTACATATGAAAGTAACTTGAGTATCTTAATTGTTAATCTATATATAAATTCACGCAAGGGATATTTTTAGTAAATCCCGTGTATCTTCTTCGTTCTTTTAAATCGTTGTACTATGTTACCCTGCATGAGCTTAATAAAGCCATGACCTGAGTTTTATGTGCAATTCTGTTAATAATAAAGAATAATTTTATATAAGATTACTAACAGTATAAATAATATAATATACTACAAACAATTAGCTGTAACATACTGTATGTACCACCATAACTCATTCATCCATCCACCTATCTATATCAAACCCAATAAACATCCTCCCAATCAACTAATTAATACCAACCCAATGACCTATATATATGTATAAAAGTATTAAAATTAAAAAAAGAAACACAAGGTAACCAAGCAGCACTAAAAGCAATATATACAAGAAGACATATGACTACATACACACATACCATCTCTTTGATGCTTAGGAAAATGGACCCTTTTAGAAATCCCAAAATTACAATACTACTACAGTTAAACCTCCCAGTGCAGACACCTCTCGTAAGCGGACACCTCCCATAACGGCCATTCATTCAAAAGGCCATTTATTTTTCCTTTCAAATCACTGCATTTGTTAACTCTCATAAGCCGAGGATACTCTTTGACTTAAAAATTTGATTCTTTGTATAATAATTTACCTCCTATAAGTAGCCACCTTGGAAAATTTTACAATTTTTTTTGGACAACCAAGGAGGTTTTATAGTAGACTATAAAACCTCCTTGGGACAACAAACAAATTTCTTACAATGTCCTTAATTCTATAATGGCTGAAAATCATAATACTGAATTGATTTTAAAGAATAGTAAATAAAAAATATAAAATGTGATGCTTAGAAATTTGAGAGGCTCTTTGCGTTGAGACGGCCATGAAATTTTGGATATAGCACGTATATGTGATTTGGCCCTCTATCGGCCGAAGTTCTCATAAGCAGCCACATCCTGTATGCGGACACTTTTCTAGGACCCAAAGGTGTTCTTTTACAAAAGGTTTAACATAAACACAAGTATACTTGACTCTTGTAACCAAACTGTCCGGAAAAGCAAAAAAACGAAAATGGCGGGTGTGAAGGTTGGCAGTTCTTGTTGTGTTGACTGTGAATCTATCATGTGAATTGATCATATATCCCAAAAAATGCCCAGAAATATGAAATTAATATGATATTTAGGCATTGTATCCACACGGAGTATACATAAACAGTAACACGCTTTGCTTAATATCTCAAAAATAGAACTTTTTGGATATAATGCCTTCTTCCAATTTTGGCAGAACAGTCGACTTGTATTTTTTATAAAACTTGGAATTATCTGACATTATTATAAAGCTCACAAATAAAAGCGGTGAGTTAAAGAACCAGATTCAAACAAATTACAAAACATCTCCTCTCAAGGAATGTACTACAAAGCACATAAAATTACATTACCGCATGAAGCTCTATTTATGATAAAGAATTATATAAATGTGGCAAGGTCACACAATAATTTTTCACTCCCTACTTTTTTGTGGTACAGGGACTGCAAACACACTAGTGAATTTAACTGTTCACACTAGAAATGATTGGTGTTAAAAACACACTATTCGTTGGCTAATTGCCTGGATAATTTAAAAACCAACATTGGTTAAACCATTTTTTACTCCAACTGACATTCACGGCGCCAAAATAATAACCATTTGATTGGCTGACCCGATATCCAGATTGACATAAACATTATCTTGCCCAGCCCAACAAACCAAATTTGGTATGATTTATGATTTGGTGATAATTAATAACAGTCTACAACCTCACCCCTTCACCTAACATGCCTTTGCATCAAGTTCTCGTTTTTTTCCTATCATCAATATTGGCATGTATGGGATTGTTTTAATAAAAAAAAGAGCCTAGTAATTGACAGGATTTGAACCCAGTACTCTAAGATTACAAAGCACCGTAAACATCAAACCGTATAGCTCCACTCCACAATGCAAAGTCATCTTCAAACAAAATCTGAAAAGCAAATTCAAGCTTTAAATTAGCAAACATCACAACATAGCATCAGTAGCACAAGAAGCATCTTGCCTCATCCTCAGAATCAGCTTTTCGTTCCCGACTCTTCATCGTTCGTTCCACCGCGTCAACTTTGCTTGAGATTTCATTTACACGTGCCTTAAGTGATCTTGCTACTTGTCTCTTTAGTTTTGGAAAAATCAAAATAAATAAAATCAAACTTAATTTAAAAGTAATTATCTGTACTAGTATAACGAGGCGTATGTTAAATTAACAAGTTGACTGCCAGCTACGAGTATACTTGCCAACCGGGTGTTGGTGTGTGCGCAGGTGACGAGTATGCTCATCAAAAACAGTGTACCTTTATAACGTTTCTCACGACACATGCGTACATCGTAAACTTACAGCCTCTTCAGGGGTAGACGATAATATTGAAGTAACTTCCGTTTGTTTGTTGTGTTTTATTGCAGGCAGTTTAAAAGATTTCAAAGTGTGGTGGCACCTTAATGCAGGCGAGTAAACTCGTCACTGATAACAATCGTATTTTCAATGTAGGTGAGTAAACTCGCCACTGGCGTAGGCAAGAAAATTTCTTTTCCAGTGCCAACAACGAGTATACTCGTCACCTAATATTTTCCCGCTAAAATATTAGACACTCTATTTTGATGATATGTGACTACATAAAACCTTAAAAAACTATATTTGTACATATAAACCTGTTCTGGCACATGGTAATGAAAAAGGAAAAGGGGTCTGGCAGTCAACGTGTTAATACAGCAGCAGATCCAGAGTAGTCACAGCCCTGTGAAAACACCATCTAACTAGGTAGATCTACCAAGTTAAATTACTAAGAAGATCTACCTGGAACTACAGAGAACTTAGTAACTAGGTAGTATAATTACCTTAAGGTCAATAAGTAATTAGTTGTCTGTCAGTTCTAACTAGGTTAATTAAGAAATTTATGGTTTAGGGTTACAATGGTATACTAATGTGTTTATTTAGTAGATGGTAGTGAGGGTAGTGGATGGTACATCTACCATGTCACTACCATCCATTATCTACCATGTTCACAGAGCCATGTAGGTACTGGTAATTTCTAAGGCTCTGTCCAGACTATTAAAATTTTGTTTGACAAAATGTTTGATGTCTATATTTGGTCATGACGACATCACATAAATAACATACATGGACATATCATTACCATATATGGGTTCATCAAATTTTATTTGACAAAAAAAAATACACTCCTATATTTGGTCATGATGACATCACAACAATACCATACATGGATATATCATTATCATATATGGGGTTTTCAAAGTCTTTTGTCAAATAAAAGTTAACAGTCTGGATTGAGCTATTCAAAGACTCAGTCCAGACTATCAAATTTTATTTGACAAAATAAATTACACTACTATATTTGGTCATGATGACATCACAACAATACAATAAGTTTGCACTATATATGGTTATGATGACATCACATCATGACCATAAATGGACATTACTATACTATATTGGGAATATCCAAATTTTTTGTCATATAAAATTTTATAGTCTGAGCTTAAAGTCAGAATGTTGATCCAAGCCCCTGCAGCACATACACAATTGCCTTGTACACTCGACCTTCTCATTTAAAAACTTCTCATTTACAAACCTTCTATTTTAAAAACACTATTCAGTCAAGGAAGTTGTTAAAATAATGACCAATGATGCAATTATCCGATAATTTATCAGATATTTCTTTGTTTTTTTTAAATTTTTTCACTCCTAGTTCATTTCAACAATTTTTTTTAACAAAGAGCACAAAATAAGCACAAGGAAGTGTTTTGGAGGCCTCATTTGACCAGTTTTTGTGAACCTTCTCATTTACAAACTTTCTCATTTACAAACACCTTCCAGCCCGAGGTGTGTGTAAATGAGAAGGTGGACTGTACACTGTACAGGATAATATTCCACAGAAACACAGAAGCATGGTTACCATTCACAGCAAAAGGCACGGAGAAATCTACCCTGTTTGTACCAACAAGATAAACCTAAGGACAATGATTTGAAATTCTTACATATCACTAGAATAAATTTCAGATTTTAACTTATTAGAATTAACAATTTTCATAAATTGAAACTTTACTACAGAATACTGTAGCAAAACAAGTGGCAAAATATAACATCCACTGACTAAAGATGTCATGAGAAACTAGTCAGGATGAGCATTATCCGAAAGGTCCACTAATCAACTTCAAGTAAGAAAGTATAATGCATACTCCAAGCAATGAGATACACGCCAT
>JAOTQE010080814.1:0-15733 GCA_025631205.1 Nesometra sesokonis
GAGGAGCGGGGAGGAGAAGGAGGAGGAGGAGGAGAAGGAAAGACGAAGAAGAAGAAACATTGGCGAATAAATCTGGAACCTGTGATTCTAGAAATTTCTTTGAAATAAAATTTAGTTTACTTAACCTTACACAATAATCCTGCAATTAATGTAATCAACTCTTGAAGTTATAAATCCAACTGTAAGGCTATATCACAACCACTACAAGCATATGTATAGAAATTACAACAAATCGCCAACTCTATTTTGTGACAGAAATGTTATCTTACTTTTCGGAAAGCTTCATCTGTTTCAATGGTTTCCTTAAATCCATTCATCATCTTTTTATGATAATTTTCTTTCTGCCATGCTTTTATGCTAGATTGTACATCCTGGATCAGTTTGCTTCCAATTTCCAAGTGTAAGTCGCATTTACGTTCTGCTTCTGTCAATACGGCTTTCCACGCCGACTTCGTTGTTCCATATTCTGATCCTATAAATAGAAATTTTTCATTTTCATATTTTACTCAGCGACAACATTTATAACACATATTTATTATTACTATTATTATAATTGTCATAATATAATTAACAATGCTTAATAATCCTCTACCAATTCATTACTTTATTTTTTTTTTACATTTAAAGACCAAAACTCGACAAGCGAAAGTGGTTTTTTTTTTGGAATTTTTGTCAAATGAGTCTTGTATGTAATTTTCTTTGATGTAGACTACAATAAAAAGAGAGAATGATATAAATTTATTATCTGAAACTGTAAAAATCAACAATACAGTTTACACATAATACAAAGAAAACAAAGACCTCAGACAGGACACCCCAAAAGTGATATAAATCCCTAAAAATCAAGCAAGTATAAATGTAGACGTTGATCGAGGATCACAGTTAAAATGTTTGTGTATTGACATCATGCACTTACATTTTGTCCCATTTTTACACCAAACATGAAATCTCCACACCAGGGCTCAAATTTAACCAAGGCACGAAGGCCATTTGCCGCCGGTGCCCTTTCATTTGGCCTCGGTGCCTTCAATATTTGACCATCATCAAGGCCACATTGGCCTTGGTTCCCGTTATTTTAAGTAATACATAAGAATACAGTTTGAACAAAATGGCCTCTGGTGCCCTGTTGTACCCTTAAAATCAAGCCAAAAATGGCCTTTCCCCTACAAAACCCAAATTCAAGGCCTGCCAAACTACCATTAAAGAGCTCATAGTGAGGTCTACCACAAAATGAGTCGCATCGTAGGTGAGATCAAATTGAAATAATCACGGAAATAGGTCTAAGAATTTTTTTAATCATGTATGAGTACTATACAGTGGTATATTTCAACTTTGATTACGTGATGTAATGGTATCACGTAACTTTCAAATTCAATCAAGCGTGAACATTCGCACCTGTATTTTGGGTGCAAATATTCATGCATGAATTGTTTTAATAGGCCTTATGGTTAAACTAAAATAAGTGGTTATGAGACACAAATAGCGCCTAAAAACAATCAATCAATAAAATTGACTAACCAAACCACAAGGCCTACCGTATGCGACAGGCTAAGGCAATGGTACTTAACGTGTGAGAGATTGACCTTTGAACCATCTTCAAGGACAAGAGACACTGCCATAAATATCAGTTGCATTTCAAGGCTTCCTTTGATATACTAATTAACAATATAATTAATTAGTTTCAATAGGAAATATGAAGGTTTAGCATGAATGTCAAGGTTTAATTAATTATAGTAATGAAATTATACAATTATGCAAATTTAAACTATATTGTAATCTCTATTCAAACTTAAAGTTCTGTGCCATTTTTAAATAAAACAGCAACTCCAAAACCTACCACTCGACTTGAGCTTTTTCTTCAGTTTTCCGGACAGGAGTTTCATGATTTTGTGTGATTTAAAAAAATGTCCAGTTAATGTATTATCATCTAGTGTAAATAATCCTTTACTCACTTTAAAAATAACAATATTCCATACTATACTACTGTATAATTAAAAATTCATCAGTTATTTAGCTAATATGGGCTAAAAACATTTAGCCAAATTAAATCGCTTTTCAAATTTTATTTCCTTTTATATTTTTAATGTAAATTTGGTGCAATTCAGTTTATTCTGCAATGCTATTTATTTTGAAAAATAAAACCAGTGAATAAACTAAAAATTAAAAAAATAAAATACCATCATCAGAGAAACAACCTTATTCTTAAGCAATTGTCACATTGGTAGGCAGTGCTTAACAATATTAGTGAGGTTTCGCAACTTTACAAATAAGAAAAAGGATGCATCATATTTTTTTTTAACCTTTGAATAGAACACCTGGAATATCTGTCACAGTTGGCCAGTATTTTAGGACGATCATCAACAATTTCGCAAAATTTGATATATTGTATAACCCATTTATAGCAATCTATAAAAAAAATAAAATGTGATGTGTTTTCGCATTTCATAAATTTGCGAAACCTCACTAGTTGTCACTCAGAAGATGATATCCTCACAGTCAAACTGTCAGTAAGCAGGGATTTAGCTATAGGGAAATCCAAGGGTGGGCAGCAACAATGTAAGGATGGGTGGTAAAATTATTAAAAACAGTATTATTACTTTTTTCAGAGGCTTAGGGTGGATAGCAGGTTGAAATTTGACTGGGTGGAAGGCCTTCAAATAGGCTTTAGGGTGGGTACAAAATTTTTAGGGTGGGTTGCCCCACCCACTTCCGCCCAGCATAATTACATCCCTGAGCAAGGTCAGTAATTATATGGATTGTCAATTTGATACATTTTCACATTTGGAGCATATCATGGAAAATCCACCAAGTTGTTGCAAAATTGAATAAATGGGGTTAACATTAGAACCATATCAAACTACTTGTAAGCTTTAAAATGTGGTGTCAATTGTTAAAATTGAGCTAATAAAGTAACCATATTACACTTAATGTAAGCTTTAAAATGAGGTGTCAATTTTTAAAATCTGACATCTATAAGCAATGTTAATGAACAAAATACAATTGGACAACTCTCTAACCAAAGTTACTGGACAAAATAACACAAATTCACTTTGTATTTTGTTATACAGCATTTCTTAATGTTTACTTGCTTATTTCTCAATAATGTCATATGTGACAACTGCAGGGGCGGCAGAACGTTTTTGAATTGGGGGGGGGGGTCGAGGTTAATTTTTTCCCAGCTAACCAAGCCCAGTTAGAATTTGATGAGAGAAAAAAAAACGTTATTGCCCCTAAGCTTGTGCTACCCCTTTCCTGGTCCCTGAAGGTGCTTTTTGAGGCCATAATAATATTTACCAATATTTACCTGCTATTTTTAAATTGTGAATTGTGAATTTTTTAGTTTGATTGCCATTTCAGGGAGGACTGTTCCCCCTGAGTTATCACTGGGGGAGGAAGCGTCCCTCCATCCCCCCTCTTCTGCCGCCCATGGACAACTTGGTGGTTTGTCCATGACATGCCCAGTTATAATTTTGTAAATTAACCTACTGTAAGACATGCCCCATTTTTCTACAATTTAGATAAATATTTTCAATAATGCACTAGAAGTATTTGAGGCTAGTCAATGGCAAGCCAAGTTGTCCCATGTCAGGAAGTTATTGAGAAATAAATAAACAAACAACAGGAAATATAAACAAATACAAAGGAAATTTGTGTTTATTTTGTCCAGTAACTTCAGAAATAGATTTTGATAATTAACCTCTCATTTTAAAGCTTGCAAAAAGTGTAATATGCTTTTAACAATTGATAACTCAATTTTCAATTTTCCTACAACTTGGTGGTTTTGACATGTCATGCATAAGTTCATTTCAAACCTTTTTCAATAAGATCACTCCACTTCTTGGACCAATTTCGTAAACTCTTAGCATACTTTTTTTCCAATTCACTCCTCTCATTCAGCATCATGACCAGATCATTACAGAGCCTGTGTCCATCATCTATCCTCTTGACAGTTCGCTTGTATTGTCCAAGCTCCCAAAAACTCTTTCCATCCTCAATTATTTGATCGTCATAACCGTGGTCTGACATTTTTTTTAAACACCAAGCTGAAAAAGAATACATAATTCATTAGTATTTAATGTTTTCATTATGGAAATAATCAACTGAAATACAAAAGGGAGGGATTTAGCTGGAAAAAAATTATTAGTAATTTGGCTTATTTAGGTCAACTTTGATTAAGAAATTCAAGTTTGATGAGCAAAAAAATTGTCAAAAGCAGACTATATAAAGATTTATTTACAAAAGTTACTGTAAACCCTTTATTTTCGCGCGCCCTTAATTTTCGCAAATTTCACAATGGCCCTACGATCGCGAAAATTAAGGGTGCGCGAAAATCGCAAAAATGTTTTTGGTCAAAAACGATTGCCAAAACAGATTTTACTATATATCATTAATGTATAAAATAACTGATCTTGTCTCTTTTTGTTTAAGTGACAATCATTCACGAATTATGACAAAAATACTAAAAACAAACAGTAAAATATATGACTGATCCCCTACGAAAGAGAGCAGAGTCGGCCTGGGCCTATCGCTTCTAGCCTATCGATAGGATTGCAATTGTGTAATTGCCGAAATCGAGACCCACCACATCCTTCGCCAAACAAGTCCGATGTGAGGCTGAGAAGATCGTCTAAAAACATGTTTATTTCGTGAAATAATAATTTTGTTACTATTCGCAATTCGATATGTAATAAATGCATCTCTTATATGAGCTTTGGCTCTCCACATCTCCTTATTATTGATAAAATGAATCCGTATTTTGAAAGAAAATACTGTATTTCAAGCGAAGCCACTGGGCACAGACATTTTGTTCTCAGGACAAGAGTGGTGGCGCTATCCATCGAGGTCAGTTCACGAACACATGGGCAAATAAAAAATTACATTTAAACTAAAAATAAGACGAAAAATCAGATTTTTTAAAGCAGACTTTTGTCATTAATGATCAATAAACGATCGTAGCCTAATGGAGGGCTGGAATTCTATGTGGAAATTGGTGAATAAAATTAAGGAATTTGTCGCGCGAAATCGGCCTAGGCCTATGTTAGGCCTAGCCTGCCTAGCCTACTTTGGCTGGGCCTATTCGATGTAGGTAAACATAGAAGGATCGCAAGATCCGCTAGCCAAATCGGTAAATCATTCATAGAGGTAGGTGGATCGGGCCTAGACTTTGCCATTATGGACAATTATCAAAACTAACATCATCGTCTTCAACCAAAACATAAGTTTATAAACAAAATAACAGTCATTGTGTGCAAAATAAAGAGTAAAAATCGCGAAAATGTTATTAAAATGTCCCATCGCGAAAATAAAAGGCCGCGAAATGTTTGAAATTGTGAAATCGCGAAAATTTAGGGCCGCGAAATTAAAGGGTTTTACAGTATTTGCCAATTTTGGGCTAAAAATATTTAGCCAAATTCAGCTATTGCATAGGATTTGGCTAATTGGCTAGTAGCAGCTTAACAACTGAACCAGATCCAAATTTGATGCTAAACTCAGACTCAAAACTCTAAGTAAAACAGCTATAACAAACTAGTAAAGTACAGAAATTAAACAATATTTTGGGTTTTGCTTTTATTTTGTGTCATATTTTCTATAGGTTCAAAACTAAAACTTTGAGGTTCGGAAAGCAAGTACAGTATGCTATCTACTAAGCTACAGCATCTCCCTAAAGAGCTGCAATGTTATTTTTAGAAGTAACATTACAGATAGGTGTTCATTTCCAACAACGATAATGAACATCTAGAAAAATTATTTAATTGAGTTTTTTTATTCTTTTGGTCTAGATTCAATTCAATTATCAATCAGTACAGTAAGTACTACAAAATATTATTATTAGTTTAATTACCATCATCTCCCTCATCACTTTTACACTTAGTTGGAAAAAATATACATTTTTTTAAAATTTTGGATTTTTTTGATAAATTCAATATTTTAGCACTCCAACAAACATTGTAATATTTCATTTGACTTAAACAAATAAAAAAATAAATAAATTGCATGCAACCCTTATGGTTTTTTCAGCCAAGATACGAAAAACTAAAAATTTTATAGGTTTTTTTATAGGGCCTAATGATGCTCATATTTTGCATTCTCAAGATTTTAAACTGAAATTGGAAACAGCACCCCTTTGAGAAAATCTTGGATTCACTTTCAGTGAACCCTCACTTTTTAAAACGTTCCACCAGCATTGCTTTCCAATTATTACATTGTGTTTACGTGTTGTGTTTAACAGTCTGATAAACTAGCTGGTAAAACAATGTAAACAACAATTCTATCAATTGCCTTGAGTTTGTATTTCACCTTCACATAAAAATTAATAGGGTAGTAGTAGTCTAATGATCAATAAGACCTCAACAATTCAAGTCCAACTTACTTAATGATATAACCACGATAATTACAAATGCATGCAAAAGACCTTGAGTTTATTTTTGTATATTGAATAAGACTTTGATAATACTACATGTACTAATGGCTTGTGAATCAGAAAGTTATTTATAAAGAATACGTTAATCTGAATAAACACTAAGGCCCTGTTCATACTGGTTGAAATTTACCGCTTATTCCTGCTGTGAAGTCGTGTGCAGCAATTAACTCTTGCCTCTAGCTATGAAATTTGGTGGACAAAAAGTCCACCAAATTTACAGGTAAACTCAGAGCTAATCCAATTATGCTCTGCCTAAGGGCTCTAATAAAATTTGGTTAGAAAATTCCATTGAGTATTTGGATGGCCTTGGTTATGTAATGCAGGCCCATCTATTTTACCTGTAAATATTACCAAAGTCTGAACATTGCTCTATGTATGCCTAGGGGCTATGGGTTAAAATTACACCTTATTTTTTGTAAGTCAATTCAAAAATTCAAAAGTTCAAAAACTCAATGGAGTTTGCAAACCAAATTTTATTATAGCCCTTAGGCAGAGCATAATTGGATTAGCACTGCAGTTACCTGTAAATTTGGCTTTTTGTCCACCAAATTTCATAGCTAGAGGCAAGAGTTAATTGCTGCACACAACTGCACAGCAGGAATAAGCGGTAAATTTCAACCAGTACGAACGGGGCCTAAGTGCATATTTTTAACGGTTTCTATAAATTTATTTAAGAGCCGTTTATATTTTGTCAAATGTGCTGAAATCTTGCCTGCACCCCTAATTCTGTTATAAAAGTAATATTATAATGTGTCTTGTTTAATAAACATATTGTTTTATAGGTTTTAAAAATCAAAGGATGGTAGAAATTTGCTACTAAAATACTGTTTTAGCATAAGAGCATTTGTACTGTATTGACTCAAAAGAAATGGTAATTTATTTGGCAGGAAGGAAATTTTGTTTAACAAATGTCCACAGAATTCTCTACTTTATTTATTTATTTTATTTATTTATTGAACCAATACAACAGCAGACACAAATCCGCCACTTACAGTAAGGTTAACATAAAACATAAACGATAACAATGTTACGTTAAAACAATAGTTAGCGCCCTTTGTTGCTAACAGGACCGATCGAATAATACCAAAAAATCCATTTTTTACCAAAAATCCATTTTTTCGAAATGGATTTCCCATCAATGGTCAATAAACCATCGTAGCCTAATGAAGGGCAATAATACTTGGTGGCAGTAGGTGAATAAAATCGTGGAAATTGTCAAGTCAAAACGGCTTACGCCTACGAGCCAGAATCAGATTGCGATGCTAGCCTAAGCCAGGTACAGTACTGTAACCTTGAGGTGAGAGAATCGGGGCCTATTAAGCACTGTTTATAACGGACAAGCACTCCACTTTTAAAACTAACATTATGGTCCTCAACTAAAAATTAGTTTCCGAACAAAGAAATAATTTATGTCCAACGTAATAACAGGTAACAATCGCGAAAATTATTGTGTTTTGAAAATGTCCCATCGCGAAAATAAAGTCGCGAAATGTAAAAAATTGTAAAATTGCGAATATTTATGGCTGCGAAAATAAAGGGATCTACAGTACATGTTACATTCAGTACTACTGTATTCTTATGGTAAATTATTTCATTTCAAAATGCCTTATTACAAAATACTATTCTATAACTACGACTACAAAATCATTCAGGCATAGAATGACTATAATGTTGGAATTAGCGGACATTCTACTGTAGGCCTCCAGAAACAGTGGTTTTAACATCAAACTAGATTTTCAATGGCTTCACTGACAGTTTATTAAGGATTCATCATAAGTTCAATCCATCTTCAGAATTACAGTATTCCTTCCATGTTGGTATCAATGAAGCAAAGAATATGAATAGCACAAGAATGAGCACACGCGATGTTCGCATGACTTAAAATGGAAGCCTCAAACCGGTGCACAGGTCACCAATTTTTCTGCCAAATGCATGGCGGCGGGCTGCGCTTTGCATAGTAATTGAAATACTCTGTGGTAACGGTCGAATGTCGCATTTTGCGGGTGGATTGTGCGAACCGTAGAATACGCAATTGAAAAAGTGCGCCGCCTAGGGTCCGATTGAATTTGGTAACCTGGATAGAGTTCCGCGCACAACAGAATGTGGTCAATCTTTCCCTCTGTATTATCTTTAGTATCAGTCAATTCAACCGTGGAGTTATCTGCACGATTCTACCAAACCAACCATCTGCGAAACTGGATTTTCTATAACCGAACTGTCTCGAAAACCAGAAAAAAAGGGATGGTTTAAATGGGGATTCTCGTTTGAGAAGTTTAAAATTTTAAATTAAAGCTGTTTTGTTGACAAACTTTCAGATACTGTTAAACAGAGTGCCTGGAATATGAATTAGAAACTAACACTTACAGAAATTTCACAATCAGAAAGCAAACTTGTCTGCATTACCAATCAAAATGTCTGCATTAGCCATCAAAATTCCAAACCCTTTTAATGATATCCTGTTTAAATGTGAACAGCCAATCTTGTTTAATCAAACTGCTTGTGCAAGAAATACAACAAAAAATTTCACAATAAGAAATTAAACTTGTCCGCATTAAACATTGTATTGTAAAATAGTTAAATCTTATAAAACCATCCCTTCAGAAAACCACATTTCACACTAAATCGGACCGTTTTAAATTACTAAATAATCACAAAACCAATGTAAACAAAAGTATAACTAGACTTTCTAAAACCAAACTAGCCAGAAAACAAAACAAAATGACAGTCAGGTGCAGGTGGTTGTTTATTTTGGTGATTAATGCTAGGCTAAAGTAGTCAGCCCAAATGTGACTCCATGGGTAATAAATTAAATGTGAACTGAAGCTTGCTCATGTATTGTGGTAGTTACTGTAGGCTATGGCATATTATTACAGTATTAACATTCTGATCCCAAAAAATGTATGCATAGTACCTAGATAATCAAATTTTAATTGTTGAATGAACAAGTACAGGCTGTTAAATAATTAAAGATGGTCTCAAATATAAATTAACATTTCATTAGCAAGGAACTCCTTCACATTATTAATTCAAGTCAAATGCACAGGCATGCTCCCTTTATAAACATGAAAATAACATCACAGACCTTGTTTTATTCTGGTTCAATGTGTCAACTGGGGCACAATCATCCACAAATACAGCATCGATGAGGATCTAATACCCCATTCAGACTAGCATCGCATTGCGATCGGTTGTTGCAATTGTGACAACCAATCGCACCCAATCGCAATGTAAAATCGTGTGTGAATGCTCACCAATAGTAATCGATTGCAATCGATCGCAAATCGCAAATTGTTACTGGTTGCGATCGGTTGTTACAATCTTTATTACTCCCGATTACCACGGAATCCAATCGCAACGAATTCCACAGCCACTGATTGGCTGGACTGACTGAGGTCAGGACACCCTCTATCGCCGGATGAATTACGACAACACATTTTGTGAGGACCTGTTACAAAGTAAAGTGTGCGTATGAATGCGTTTGAAATCTGCGATTGGTTGCGATGGGGAATTGGATTACCACCGATTACATCACAACCGATCGCAATGCGATATTTGCAATGCTAGGCTGAATAGGGTATTAATTGATTTTTTTTTCCCATTGCTGAAAGCTATCTAGAGTTGAGTCCAAACTATCAAATCACTGGCCGTGGCGGATCTAGGATTTGGAAAAGGGAAGTGACTGGCTACGTGGGTGGGGGGAGGGTGCATAAAAAAATGCAACATTCCTTTCTACTATTGTGGAGGCAGTTGGTGCAGCGGCTGTGTTTCGGACTTCCAATCACAATGTCGTTCAAGGATTACTCTGGTCAGCTGTTTGTGTTACTGTACTCTAGGCAAGACACTATCCACGTTACCTCTCTTCACCCAGGAGTATAAGTGGGTACCTGGGAGGTACAAATACTATATGCACTGATTACAGCTGCAACATGGAATGGATTGTGTTCCATACAGTAGGTGTTTGTTCCAATGACTGGGGGTAATACTTGTGAAGCGCTTAGATGCCTTGGCAATTCAACCCCCATACCAGCATGCCAGCCTTATTGATCATTTTAGGCCTTCATTTTAATTATGTTAAGAAAACCCAAAGCATTTCAAGTGAATGTAACAGAAAAAAATGATTGTTTAGATAGTAATACGAGTAAAAAAAAAATCAGCATTTCCCAAAAAGTGATGCACGCGGGGGTGATAAACTAATAATTTGTTATGGGGCCTACAAGAAGACTTATTACACCACCACAACCATGGGTAACTAAGGATACCTGCACTGATATTATAGCTATACATATTTTATATATAGAACCTATGCTTTACTATAAGATGGTCAAGCCTAAGTTGGGAAGCACAGGTGCTAGTGTAAGAGCCAGCATTTTTTTTTTTATTTTGTGTCACATCCAACAGCAAGTTTTCTCGCCACTTACAGGATGAGATCTATGCCATGCTTTCTAAACCATGTCTCATTAAGAGGCTTGGGGAGTGGTGTTGTTAAGTCTGGGAACCAACCTAGCATTCAGCCAGGTTCGAACCCAGGACCTCGGGATTGGAAGGCAAGCATGCTAGCGCTATATATGGCATATACTGGAAGATTGGGCACAAAATACAACCATCTAAAGCACAAATAAAAAAAAAATTATTGTGAACAAAATTATAGGTTAATATTTATGTAGAAGTAGAGATCCGAATTCTCCAGAATTATCAGAACCTTATATGAAATGATGCATCAAATTATTTAAGATTAAGCATGGAGGTAATGACGTTAAGAGACCACCTAATTGGACTACATTGCTAAGTATTGCTATCAATGTTTACTTTCAGGGCTGGAACTGCATATGAACGGCCATATTACTAAATGAATTTGGTCCAAGGTACAAACTGACTGAAGTTAAAATCTAGTACTAGTTGATGATAAGCGACAATAGTCAACCTATAGTACAGATATGAAAGAAATATTGTTTTTGCAATATTGCTAGAATTAAGAAAATCATGGTAAACGAAGAACTGTAGTCATGGTTTAAAACTCAACACTGTTAAAATATAAGAAAGTGCCAATGTATTTCACCTAAAGATCAAAATTTCCATGGCTAATGTCCCCTTCCCACATTCACGATTTTTACTACGACAGAGCATGATTTTTTTTGTATTGTCGCCGTCAATCGTAATTCATCATATTGTATCGTACTGGATCTTGATGCCATCGTGATGGAGCACAGATTTTTTTTAATGTTAAAAAAAAACGTGCTCAATTGTAGCCGTGAAAAAATGTCTTGGGTCTACTGTAGTGACTTCGTGAGAAACTGTAACTTTAACGTCATTTATTGTGAAGGTGTCTTGTGCATTTATACACATTCGTAGTGCCAAAAAGCATGACGTGCCAAGATATCACTACAGTGCTGAGCTGACGTGGTCAGGATACCATCAAGACTGTAGTTTGTATAATGCGCCTCTGGTGTCAGAAAAATTTGCCAACACATTGACAACCTGGAAAAAGTTTTTGAGGTCTTCCTATTTAACACTAATGTTCGTGCTATCCAAAAACTGGATAACGTACTGTAGGGGCGATGTCTTTACCCGTACAGGCCTATGTCTTATAGTAGTAAACAAAAACGTAATATTTGCTAAGTGATTTTCTTCTTCTAATGTGCATGCTGAGTGTGTTTAAACATAAAGTACAAAATTTAGTACATTTTAGGCCTTGACTTCTGAAAATTGCAAGCGTGATGCAAAATCGCTCTCCTCAACACATTCACAAGTGCTATACAGTAGTTGTGCTGTTTGTATCTTGGTGTGTAGAAATTTACCAGTTTAGGGTATGTTGTGAAATGGCACACCTCAAAGGCATTTTAGGCTAGTGTTAAGTTAGTGAATGCTCTTACTAACATTAAAAGGCAAGGCCTGAAAATTTTCTCAAAACTTTTAAAGGAATGTTAACCCAAAATTTAACAGGCCTATAGTTCAGATATTTGGGGTAGGGTCAAAACCAACCCAAAAGCTATGCCTGACAAATCATATATTTTTTTTAAAATTGGGAAAACACTGGCTATGTTGTAGTAACAAAGAATTTTATGGCTCATTCTCATACCTGCCAACATTTGTACTCTCGAAAGCGGTAGGCCGTCTTTACCGGATTTTGCTTTGACGAGCAAAAAAAAAAAGTTTATTTCGCCCCGAGTTCCATTATTGGGGGTATTTACGTTGGAAATGCTTACTTTTAGTGCCAATTCAATGTGTATTTTCGTGTTTTTTGGTGTCTTTGACAGTTTTCATTGTGTACATTTTTATTTTGGTCTTAAATTTCAAGAAGCGGTAGGATTTCCATGCAAAAGCGATAGGTGGTAGGAAGGTTTAAAAAAGGCGTTAGCCTACCGCCAAAATCGGTAGGGTTGGCATGTATGAATTCTGAGAATTACTACTGTACAGTATACTACAACAGAGCCCCACCCACTGCAAGGTATGAGATTTATAGACAGACAGTAGTTGGTTTGGGATTGTTTCATTCACAAAAATCAAAATGATTATATTGTGCATACTACTACTAATTAAAGTATTACTATAGAGTTAAATTTAACAAGGTAATCTTTAATATAGTCAATTTAACTTCAATTTCCAGAATGTTATCAAGTTTACCTAGGAAGTTATGTCACTCAAAACTGTCAAATAACTTAAAATCACTGACCCAGAAGAATATTACAACAAAACAGCAAGGATGGCTTTTCTAGTTGCGCAGGTTTCTTTTATCTATAAAGTCACTTCTTATCGGCCTACTCAATGTGCTGGGATTATATTCCTGAATAATTTTACTACAAACTACAGTTCAGCTTCAGTTCATTGGTTGAGATAGAGCTTTACTGTAATCTGTTGTATAATACACTAGGCCTACACAGAATGGACAGTTTAATTGTATTTTTCTTGTAGACAGAAAATCCATAATTTCCTGCAGTACTTCTGGCCGTAACCGACAGTGCTGCACCCTTATCCATCCCTAATTTTGTTTTTTAGCAAGTAGGTCTACCTGTATTTTTGGACCCACACCGCTGAAGGTACATACAGGCCGGCCTGGGGGTGTATCCAGGATTTGGAGAAGGGGTGCTCAACCCCAAATGGATTTTGACAAAAAGAAAACCTGTTATTTTTCTGAAGGGATGGCTGCCTGTATGGTTTTCTCCTGACATTATTGTTCTTCTCTGAACATGCCTTGAATTTGCGCTTTGTAGTGGCAAGGCCATTTTTGGCCTGATTTTGAAGTGTACAAATAGAATAAACAATGTACCAGAGGCCATTTTGTACAAATTAAATCTTCATACTGACAATAAGAGGAACCGAGGCCAAAGTGGCCTTAACGATTTTCAATTTTTTAAGGCACTGAGGCCAACTGGGAGGAAAACAGAGGTAAATAGCCTTGGTGGCTTGGTTAAATTCGAGCCCTGTCTGAAAGAGGTGGGGGAGCTGCATGAGGCCTAATGTTTATGTTTATAATAAATTTATTGTTTTCAACTTGTGTGAAGATGTAATCTGAGCACCCCCTCTGGATACGCCATTGATGGGGCAGAGGTAGGAGTTTGTGAAAGGGGATACTATTCTTCCACCTGTGGACACGATCTTGGTTTGGAATTTACACAAAAAAAAAGTATTTTTAAATCAGGGCTTGGTTTCCACTTATTTTCCGTTATGGCAAAAAGAAAATATCTTCAAATCTCATTATTTCTACAGATTGGTTTTGTTTATTAAAGTGGATACGAAAGTGAGATATTCCATTAAAATCAATCATTACATGCATGAAATGTATGTTTTTAAAGGTTTTCTGATAATTATGTAGCCTATAAGAAACTTCAAAATTACTATTAAATAAACAAATAAAGCAAAAAAGACGAGCTATCCACGGGTGGCCACTACATTACAAAAAAATTACAGTATCTAGCAATGGTCCTCCGACAGGGGGCTGTAGCCCCCACTAGACCAGTACAGTACATTGACCAGTAGACATTTTTGGACTCTTTTGGATTCTTTGGTGTGCATAATTCCATGAATATGTAGTTTCTTAAAATAATAAATTAATACTAAAATACTGTGATTGGCAATTGCCATGGCATGTCACAGAATTGTGTCAATATGGGTATATGAATAACAAGCCAGGGGAAGATCCAACAGAGCTCAAAAGAGGGGAGGGAGCAATGTCAATTTGGACAAACACGTTTGAGATTTTAACAGTAAACTGATGGCAATAGGTGTGGGTCCAGAACTTGTCAAAATTTGTCTCTACATATGCTCTCTGGTGGACTTGTAGAGGTCCAAAGTGCCTAAAAAATATTACTTTGCTGCATCAAAAGGTGGGCCCGGGTCGGATGTCCCCCTCCCTGGATCTGCGATTGCAAGCCGAGAATACTCTAAATATCTCATAAAACACAATGGTGTTATAACGGTGGTTATAACGACAGCTGAAATTTGTAGAGAACTTCAAATAAACAGCAAACACTTTATTTTGTGCTTTTGATAAAGAAGTAATATTAATGTGGAAATGTTTCTACTAAACTTTAAAAAAAGGATGTAAATACTGTACAAATAAACGGAATGGAATTCTGTAAATTAAGAAAAAATAAATCTGCTTTGTATGATTGAACTGAGAAAAATGTTAAAAACATAAACAGTACTTACTAGTGATATATTTAGAAATCATTATCAATCATTATCATTCTTAGGTCAATGATTTTAGAACAAAATTAAGACTAAATAAAAATGAATATCAATGTCTTGTCTAGTACTACAGTATGGTAGATTAAACGCTGAGGCTAGAGGTCCAGTAGTGGACACTGCTTAGCCCTTGGCCTAGAGTGCAAGTCATTTGAATGTATTTAAATTTTTGCATCAGGGATAATGCTAGATGTAATTTGTTTTATCCAAACTCTGATGTGTATGCACTGAATAGGCCTACTCAGTACAGAACAGTTAAGAATACCCACGAAAGAATTTGCAAGTTGTCCTCGGGTAGGACTCAAAACCCATAATCTCCAGGTAACTAGCCTGGCATCCATACTACTTGACCACCAAGCTTTCACTTAGTGACTCAACTGTACACACACTAGAACTAATAGTAAAAGTACTAAATGCATAATACTTAATAGGCTAATTTGTTAATGTTTCAAAAAGCCTCAATAGATCGACTTTGGAAAAATTTAATTAAATTACAGTGGTTTTTTGTGATAAAACACAGGCCTACGAAAATCAAAATGGTTTTATTTATTTATTATTTATTAAACCATATTTCACGAGGGTGACCCATCCAGCGTGAGCTGATTATGAGGGGCGCCCTCAAAAATACAA
>JAOTQE010080825.1:0-15733 GCA_025631205.1 Nesometra sesokonis
AGTTATACATGTCCGATTTTGGTAATTGACCCCTCATTTTAAAGCTTACATAAAGTCTAATATGGCTTTAACAATAACTCAATTTTCAATTTTCCTACAACTTGGTGGTTTTGCTGTGTCATGCCTCAATTGTTTTAATATGTACTGTACCTTTTTAATATTATTTTGTATTGTAACCATTTTACGCAATGACTTGGATTCCATGTTCAATGTTAGTGGGTATATACCAGGGTATATTATGCCCACACATCACGGAATGACTTGGATTCTATGTTCAATTTAGTGGGTTTATACCAGGGTATATTATGTCCACACATCACGCAATGACTTGGATTCCATGTTCATTGTAGTGTGTTTATACCAGGGTATATTATGTCCATACATCACGCAGTCTTACACAAGGGTTAATATGGTATCAAAATTGTCATTCTTAGTCAGAAAAAAAATTGACCAATATAAATATGAATGACAACTCACAAACAAAATGACTATAAGCGATTATTAATTTGGTTATTATTAGCAGATTAACACATTTACAATATAGGCCAATAAGTACTAAACAGTATTACCCCAATTTTAAATTAGGTCTTGGCTAAAAATCACCGTAACGTAATTGATTAAA
Organism: Nesometra sesokonis; assembly: GCA_025631205.1. Taxonomy (NCBI): domain Eukaryota; kingdom Metazoa; phylum Echinodermata; class Crinoidea; order Comatulida; family Antedonidae; genus Nesometra; species Nesometra sesokonis. The sequence continues at coordinate 623 of JAOTQE010080825.1, forward strand.
AAAATAATCAATTTAACCCACTTATGAATTTAGCGTGGGGGAAACCTAATTTATTATTAAGTATATAGTACATTGAAATTACTATAAAGAATTATGTCCCAAACTGATCCCTAAGGAAATCGTCTCTAGCCATGGTCGCCAATCTGAACACGTGTCTTAGCCTCCTTTTTAAACCCTAGGGTATTGTGAAGTAACTTAGATAAGTACTCTATAAGTAGCTTACTTAAGTCCTAGAGAATTGACCAGTGAATATATTGAAATGCGGGACTTTCCAACAGAATGTCTAGGCCTTCCCACTTGGACCCAGTATATCGGAAATGACCATTTTATAGGGGATGCCTGTACTAGTTTAACATTTCCATCAAGTCTGAGGAAATTGTACTTAATTTTATATAACACTTGACTAATTTAGACTTTCTCTACTGCTAGTTTAATATAGTTTATCAAGGTCTTTGCAAATGAAATAGTAATTTGGAATTAAAACTAAAAAGAGACGCAAGGAGACTTACATAACACTTCTACGAATGTTTTAGGTAATTCTCTGTACAAGTTTTGTTTTTTCATGGTCTTAGCAGATGAAATAGTATTTTGGAATTAACAAAGAGACAATGCCAAAATTATTCTACTGCAGTTACTGCAGTAATTTATTGCTATTAATTTACTGCAGTTACTGCAGAATCTAGTGTCATTATGTTTTCTTTGGTGACTGCATTGACACACAAGGTCTCATCTCAACATGTTGTTTTCAGAATTTCTTTTTAAGCTACTGAAGTAGTACTGATGTGACTCAATTACTGCAGTAACTACAGCAGGACAATTTTAACATGATTACACTAAGTCCAGGGATGTAATTATGCATGGCGGAGGTTGGCGGGGCTGTCCACCCTAAAAATGTTCCACCCACCCTTAAGCTTATTTTAAGACCTTCCAACCATCCTAATTCAACCTCCCATCCACCCTATGAAAAAGGTAAAAAACTGTATTTAGTCATCCTACCACCCACCTATATATTGTTGCCAGCCCACCCTTGGATTTTTCTAGCTATATCCTTGTAAGTTTAAATAATTTTTGTATTTATTACTTATTTTGTCTCCAAATATTTATTTTAATTTTCTGTACTTGTTTAAGATATCAATGTCTTTGTAGATTAAATTAATGTTTGGAATATTATTAAAATTAAGAAAGTTAATTTACAGTTATTTGTAAGAAAGGTTTGGCTTCATATTTCAAGTTTATTTTTTGTACTATTGTGTCAAGGTCTTGATTAAATTTTATTTTGGAATTAAAACTAAATAAATTGAAGGAATTTCATTGCTTATGTTTATATTTGACTGACTTGGACTTTAAAATATTTCATTTTTTTAGGTTCATTTTTTTTGTACTAGTTAATTTAATATTTATTTCAAGGTCTTCAATGATGAACTAGTATTCTGGAATTACATCTTAATAAAGTAGAGAACAGCCAAGGTCTTCTGATAAAATTATATTTTGAATTACAATATCAAGCAATGACAGTTAGTAATATTTTGGATTCACAATATGTGTATTCAATTCAGGGTATTTGCTTTTATATTGTAAACTTGGAATATTGTACATGGATTTAAAGTTAATTCTGTACTAATTTAATATTATTCCAAGGTCAATGCTGAAAAAATAACATTTTGTAATTAAACGTTGATGTAAAGAACTACCAAGTTTTGTCCTGATAAAATTATATTTTTGGAATTTAAAGCAAGTTATTGATATAGCAACAATCTTATTTAAGAGGACTTAGATAAAAGATGTATGATAAAATTCTAAATTAAATTTTTTTACTGTTCGTACTTAGATTATTTGATGTGGTTAGTTTATGGTACTTGTCGTTTTTTCTGTCATGGAGAATAATTGTTGTTTCGTCCAACTCTCCCTGACGCAAAAACGTATTATTATGTACTGGTACATTGCAGTACCCACTACTTATCGGGCTTGAATTCTATCCCTGGCAACTAAGTGCAAGCTCGGTTGTCTAGTGGTACAGATGCCGGGCTAGTTACCTGGAGATTGTGTAATTTTTTCGCGAGTATCACAAGTATTTACACGGCAGGGTTAGGCAAACCAATTATATCTAGTATTCTTCCTGGCGCAAAAACGTATTATTACATGAATTGTTACCCGCTGCTTATTGGGTTCGGTACATTTAAATATCAAAGTTGGGAAAAGCAAATTATATCTTATGGTACTTGTAGTTGACTATCTTGCACTTTAAATATTTAAAATTAAAGTTCGTTTTCTGTACTGGTTTAATATTTATTTCAAGGTCTTTGCTGATGAAATAGCATTTTGGATTTAAACCTATAAATTAAGTAAAGAAATACCAAGGTCTTTGCTGCTAAAATTATATTTTGGAATTAAAATATTAGCAATGATAAGTTACTGATGCTATTTGGGATTCTAATATGTATTCCAAGGTTTTCTAAATCTCTTTGTTGTTGATCTTTTGGACTTAACTCTATTAATAATTAAAGAAACTTAAGTTTTGTACTTCTTACTGTTTCGGACTTAAATATTTAAATTTAAAGTTCACTTTTTGGACTAGTTTAATATTTACATTAAGATATTTGCTGATGAAATAGCATTTTTCAATAAAAACTTTTAAAGTAAAATCCAACTATTTACCTTTTTTCAAGTTTATTTTCTGTGTACTAGTTTAATATTTGTTACAAGGTCTTTGCTAACGAAAAATACTATTTTAAAATTAAAACTTAGTAAAAAAAGTCAAGTTAACATAGTTTAGTTCTCTATTTCTGTCACACTTACAAAAAGGTAAGACCTGCCAATACTGGCTTATGATTGAAACACATCAATAGTATTCTGTATTCATTAAAAAAATATATCAAGGGCTCATAGTTGGTTTTTCCTTATCCACCTTTTTTTCTTTTTTCCCCTTTTTACTAGCATTTTTGCTATAGAAAAAATTCAAACAAACTTGCTGTTTAAATAAAACGACAGGATAAACCTTCCTTGTGTGGTCAATGAAAACTGCATTGTCTCAAATTAATTTAAATGACATCATAGTCAATAAAAATGAGAGAATCATTGAAGTTTAACAATTTCAAAGTTTTTTGATTATGACATCATTTTCATAGATTTTGTAAAAACTTTTTTGTCACAATATACTAGTTAAATGGTGATTGAATCATTTTATTTAGAAAACTTCATTTTATCCATCGTTGATTGTTGTTGTCATAGTGTAAACAGACCTTTGAAGTTTTAAAATCAAGAAACCAATGTAACTTTACTTCTTATAAACCTTCAACCGTACTGGATTTTAAAACGAGAATATTTCAGTAAGACCATTGGTAGCATATTAATGTTAAATATTTCCGTTTTTTTGTACCTGGATTACTTGGTTAGCTTTATGGTAAGCTATAGTAAACATTTGTAAAATAAACCATGTTACTCAAGGTCACAACTCATGGATTGCTCAAGTTACCAATGAAGGCCATTCTCTAACGTGACTTAGAAGTTGACCTGAGTCGCGCTGTCCGCATTGAACTTTCCAGGGTAGTTAAACTAGCTCGGTAAGTTTTAAGCAGATTTCACTCTGGGAACTAACCAGCAAATGGGGTGAGTTTTACGGAGTGAAATTTCCTAGGCCATTTGCACAGGACTTTTCTGGTCAAACTAATCAGCAAGTCGGTTTTACCGAAATAAATCCAGTGTATATGAGGTTTTTTAGGAAGTGTTAAAAAACCGAACAGAATGGATGTCTAAGGATGGTTGGTTTTAGAATATTTTACCGTATATTGAATTGAATTAATGACCATTTTGTTGTAATATATTTTGGTGTTCCATTGCTGTGCCATTTAGTAACCGTTTGTCAAAAAGTGATTATAATCAAAATGTGTTTTTTTAATATTGTAGCAATGAATACGCATGTTTTAGGCAGATTTGGAGCATGTTGAGTCTGTGTCCGTACCCCCATTTGTTACAGTACAGCTGTTCTTTGGATGTTTCTTAAATGTTCATTTGAGCAAGTGAAAAAATAACAAGTTTTATCTTTAATACTTTTTATTTTATTCAGGAAAAGAGAGTGAAAAAGTTTAAAGAGGATAGCGATATGCCAGTAAGTAAGGTAGGCGTGCAAATGCATGAGTTGTCACTGCGAGAGAGAGGCCAAAGCAGGCTTGCTATTGCGCCTTAAAAAACTTAGAATCATCAATGTGCCATTGATATAAAAATCAAACATAATCTATGGTAATAAAATTAACAAGAGTAACCACTCACCAAGTCCGCACTTCCATTGAACTAAAAAAAAAAATAAACTGTAAAAAAAAAATAGCCAGAACCTACTGTGGTTGGACTCGAACCCATTGAACTTCACTTTTGTAGAACAGTCATGTTAAACGATGTCTTAACCGACCGAGCTACTCATGCGCTTGATGAAATTATCCATATTTTACACTACTCGATGACATTTATTTTAAAGTTCTAGGGAACACCCTGGTGTGTAACTTAGAAAAAAGGCAATGAATGTTTGTTGGAAATAGTCTAATTAATGTTTACAAAATTTTATGCATGTCCGTTCAAATCTGGCGACACTGGATGCTTTGAAAGTTGTGGTCGCAACAACAACACCAACAACAAGAACATGAGGGAGGTTCTAAGGACCTAACAAAACCAAGGCAATTGTGTATTGAAGAAATAAGAGCAACAGGTAATTTGTTCTCTTCTCCCAAATATATCTCCTATTAACATTTATGCCTACCACCAGTTGAATTTAATATGTATTTGCATTTCATGTCATTGTTTAGTTATATTTAAACTATGTAATTCCCTTAAATATTTTTTTTTTCAATTGTAGTAATTTACCCCAAATGATATTAGTGTTTAGGATATGACTAATTTAATAAATTCAGAAAATTTAATAGTAAAGTACCTGGTATGCTGTTTAGCTGTATAGCTAGCCCTAAGTATTTAGGTAAATATTTGCGGTGTTATCTCGTGACTCAAACTAATTTCACAAATGCGGGACAAGGTTATCGTGATGATGTGCTGACCAAGTGAGAGCTAGCCATGGTGGGTTGATCCCAAGTGAGAACGTTGTTATCTCTATTCCTGGTCCTATGTTTGCCTTGTGCAAAGCACCAGTAGCGTAAATGTGGGACAAGGTTAACGGATGATGTGTTGACCAACCTACAAACATCATTCTTTACTCTGTGTACTCCTAGCCCTGATTTGCTTTATGCAAAGCAAGACAAGGTTAATATGATGATGTTTTGACCAACTCGTGATAGCCACACAGGGCCAACAAGCGTTGTTGTGCCTCTAGCATACAAACATGACTTTCAACATGTATGCTCCTATTCTTAGTTCTGATTTGCAGATCTGACAACCCTATTGATTTAGGCAATAGGTCACCCCTTTTTCGGCCTTCCTACCGCCTTTTGCATGCAAATTCTACTCCTTTTTGAAAAATATTACGAAAAATAAAAAATCACATTATATGTACCTTAGAATGTACAAGAAACCCTCAAAATATGTACAAAACTCACAGTAAAAGTAGTAAATTTTCAGTTAGTTGATAGCTAGTTAGCTAGTTGATCTCAAAAGAGGACATCGTTGTCCTCAATTAAGTGTGTACTCCTAGGGGGTGAATAGGGTGGTTAGCCACGCCCCCCCCCCCCTCTTCCTTCTCAAAAAAAAAATTAAAATAAGGAAAAAAATTACAGAACGCCGACATTATTAAGGCCAGAGACCTAAAAAAAATGCCCAAACAGTTCCATTAAAAAAAATCTTCATATTTTCCACCCCTATGTATGTCCAACCCGCTCGGTGCTACGCACCTTGCCAGCCACCCCTTTTTCTAAATCCTAGATCCGCCACTGTAACCCTGATTTGCAGGACAAGGTTAATATAGTGATGCGCTGACCAAACATAACATTAACAAGCCTGGCTAATTGATCCACATGAGAAAACCGTCCCCAGTATCATTCTATACTGCATGTAAAGTCCTAGCCCTGTTTTGCCTCATACAAAGCAGGTCATGGTTAATAAATGAAGTTGACCAAGCTGCGATAGCCATCCAGGGCCAAAGAACTTCGTTGTTCATCTAGTATCCAAACATACTTTCTACTGTGTATGCTCCTAGTCCTGCATTTGCTTCATGCAAAGGAGGACAAGGTTAAATAATATCTCTGGCCCTCTAGTCATTTTTTTCTTAATTCATCATAATTTTAATCATTTCCTTATTGGGAATATAGCAAATATGAGAAGGTGACTTATATTTATTTGGTAATACATGCCCCCTGGACATACACTGCTACCTCATGTACCCCATTAAAGAGGCGTACATGTCTAATTTGTTTTTGCCTCGTGGATATTTATCAAAAACGTGGTGTAAGCTGTATCAAAATGATCAGTTTTAGTTTATATTGAAATTAAATCCTAATCAATTGTTGGTCCCAAGTGGTGCCCAGTTTATTGAGAGACATTGTCAACCTGATTTAGTCCGTGTGTGCTTCTTGAAAATGCTTCTGGTATTATTGCTGTTATAACTTAAACATTTGAAATCTTTGATTTAATATTGGACCCTAATTTTGGTTGATATAAGGGAAAAAAAATATACCATGCTTATCTCCTCCAAGGGTGCTGATGGCATAGTATAAAAATTAACAACTTTATAATATAAGGAGTAGGCGATGGTAGGCCTCGACTTTTTTTTTTAACTAGTCCACTGGGCAAGTTGACTTTACATTTCACTAGCCTATAAGCAATTCAAATAGCCCATGTCTGTGTCAACTTAATGTACATTGTGTAAAAGTGACTGCTTGATACTTGTATTCACTAGCCAAATGGGCTAGTAAAAATGAAAATTCACTAGCCTGGTGCAGTTTTCACTAGCCATTGTACGTTGGGCTAGTAAAAAATCGAGCCTTGGATAGTACTGCGTGCATTATTGAGATTAAGATTTCAAAACTCACTCTGCACATCTTTGCAAGCTATGCTCAGATATCCCAGCTTGTACTGGAAAGTTGTTATGAAAGTGAAATTACGTCATGCCATGTTTCAGCCTTAGATACAAGTAGACTGGTTCATGGTTAGAAACTAACATTGCATGGAGTCTTCAGGCCATAGGTTCAGTCTTTGATGCAAGTAGACTACGGTCCATGGTTAGAGACTAATATTGCATGGAGTCGTCAACTCATAGGTTCAGTTTTACAAGTAGACTATGGTCCATGATTAGAAACTAACATTGCATGGAGTCTTATGGCCATAGGTTCAGTCTTAGATGCAAGAAGACTATGGTCCATGGTAAGAGACTAATATTGCATGGAGTCGTCGGCTCATAAGTTCAGTTTTACAAGTAGACTATGGTCCATGATTAGAACGTAACGTTGCATGAGTCTTATGGCCATAAGTTCAGTCTTAGATGCAAGTAGACTATGGTCCATGGTTAGAGACTAGTATTGCATGGACTCGTCAGCTTATAGGTTCAGTCTTAGATACAAGTAGACTATAGTCCATGATTAGAAACTAACATTTCATGGAGGCTTTGGACAATGGTTCAGCTTTAGATACAAGTAGAATACGGTCCATGGTTAGAGACTAATATTGCATGGAGTCGTCAGGCCATAGGTTCATTTTGAACCTTTCTATGTGTAATCTGCTAAAATACTAAAAAATAAATAAATAAAATCCTTGTCCAATTTCTCATTGAGGTAGCAACACCTTCATAATTCATACTTTACATTCATTAACAAGTTTCACCTAACCAGTTATGATCATAACATATTTTAATAGGTTTAAAATAATTTGTCATAGTTACTGAGAACAACCATCAATTCAAGTTTGGTATTCTTTCAAGCAAAGTTATACTCTCTCATAGCATCTGATAAAATTACAAGAAGCCATATAAAATATCCATTTCTTTATAGCTTTCCCTCATATCAAATAAATGTAGTTTACAATAGATTATCAGTTGTACACGTTTGATCATGAAGGCCGATTGAATAGTCGCTTCAACTGGAGACCCTGTATATCACCTTCGAGACTCATTACTCCACATGAAAGTCCGTACCTAATTTTAATAATGCTTTAATCATAGTCCACCCCGACCTACTTAGTGGTAATGTTTTGTTCTGGATGTGTTTTTTACCACATTTTCACCATAGCGAATCAACACAGCGGGCCTAATTAAATACATATTAGGCACATGGAGGCCTGAGATTTCTTCTTACTAGTCTCCGGTGGGTTCTGGAACGAGGTGACATTTTGTACCCCAATAATGGGTATTTACATATTTATGTATTGTAAAGTAGAGCAGAGGGACTGGCGTCAATACAAAAGAATTTATTAACCAATTACAAAGGGTCTAGTCAGAAAATTTTCCTGAAATTTTTAGAGTCATTGTATTGCACTATATTATTTTGGATTAAAATCAAAACATTGATTTTTTTCTACTTAACGCCCTCCATTCTTTTTCATTGAGGCTTTTTTATTAGAATGTCCTAATTTTAGATATTTTGATTTTATTTTTTTAATATTTTATTTGGCAAAAAATCAATCAGTCATCTTGCCTGGAGCAGTATAGAAGGAATGAGCTCAAATACATAACAGTATTTAGTCCATTTTTTTATGGAACATTGTAGCAGTCACAACCTAGTAAAATAATTTTAAAAAACTAATTTTTTTTTACAGCACATTAGCTTATATAATCAAAATATATATAAGTAAGCATAAAATATATAGTTGTAATGTAGCAATGGTTAATAGTTTGAATTTATAGAGCGCAAAATACATTTTCTGTGTGCTGTCAGCTAAGAAATACTTGAAAAAGCAATTTTCCAATGAATTGGATTTTATTGAATTGATAGCCATAAACTTTGTAATCCATTTTAGAGTCATGGTTTTTAATATTCGTTATTCCAAAAGTTTATTTTCATTTGAATTATTTGCAAAATTCATGTAAAAACATTCTACATTATATACTAATTTAGGCATTCAGTTGCTTTTTTCATTTCTTGAGAACATTTTAAGACAGTAGTATGTATCACTTTTTATAAAAAAGTATATAATTTTGTAACAAATTCGTGTCAAAGGGCCAAATTGTAATTTATGATTACATTTAAACTGAGAAAAATGTACCTGAAAAGTTAAAAATACCTCAAAAGGTAGAAAGTTTCAAAATCTGTTGGAGAGGAGGATATCCCATTCTAAGGCCAGGAATTGTAGGTTGAAGACCTATTAAATTCTTTGACTGCGCTATAGAACACAAGTGTAAAGATAAAATTTAGTGAAGTATCTGGCTCCAATAAAGTATTTGTTATGATTTGCGGGGCGGGGGTTTCACAGCCGGCCCACGCCCCGCTGTTATCTTCAAAACATAATTGCCCCCTCCTTATATTTGGGGTGTCGGGTCAAGAATTTACCATAAAAACCTAAAATAGACATACCCATGGGTTAAAAACAGGGCAGTAGAGCACCAAAATGGGGAAATAACGGCGCTATATAAATCAAACTGCATTCCATTTTCATACAGTTTGGTTTAGTAAAAGTTCATTAACATTGGTTTTATGACGTGAAAAGTCCAGATTTAGCAATAAAGTCTGGTTTTTAGTTGGAAGAGTTGGTTGTATTAATTATAACAAACACCATACCTGGCCAGTCGTTATGTCTGAAAAAGTTGAAAATTTGTCAAAAAGGTTACAAATAAATACTTGTACTTTTCCTTCTTGGTTCAACAAAAGAAACAAATCTTTATAATAGTGTTATGAAGTTCATAAAAATACCAGAAAACAATAATTAGCCAAGTTGTCATCAAGACCATGTACCTAAACTGAAAATGAGGATACGCTCTCGTCATCGGTACAGTAGTTCGTGTAAATTGTACCGTCGTTTTATGTTGCTGCCAATTTTTTTAGTGCTTTGGCAAATACTGATTAAAGGGTTTTCTGTCAGTTTATTGACAGCCATCATGTCAGTTGTCAATCAAAGAGAATCTGGTTCATTGACTTCAAGCTGACTGGAATTGCTTTTCATTAAAAAAAAATAATTATTAAATTTAATTTAAATGAGTTGATTACAGTTTGAAATGTTTGGATGATTAGAATTTTTATAATTTTTAAAAATAAAATTTTAATTAAACAAATTGTATCCTGATAATGCTCCGGCACTTGTAACATCCTTCGAAATGAGGTTTGTAAAACTTAGTTTGTCGAGCGGTCTTTAATATAATCTTAATTATCTCTTAGTAATCTTTGATAAAACCTTTGACTTGTACATTTGAGTAAGAAAGTATAATGCATACTCCAAGCAATGAGATACACGCCATCATGACAGGATTCAATATTTTGACATAAATTATGTCATGATAATGATGACATAATTTATGTCAAAATATTGAATCCTGTCACGATGGCATGTATCTCATTGCTTGGCATATGCATTATATTTTCTTAATTGAAGTTGATTAGTGGACCTTTTGGATTTTGTACCTTTGACGTGTTTATAACAACTTTCACCCACAGTGGGTGAATGTTGTTATTTAGTGGAAGCAGTTGGCGTAGCGGTTGCGTTTCGGACTTCTATTAATGAGGTCGGGGGTTTGAGGCTCACTCTGGTCGGCTGTTTGCGTTCCTAGGCAAGACATATTATCCTCGTTGCCTCTCTCCACCCAGGTAGTATAAGTGGGTACCTAAGAGATACAAATACAATTATGCTGATTACAGCTGGAACTTGGAATGGATGGTATTCCATAGGTGTTTGTTTCCAATGACTGGTGGTAATAATTGTGAAGCGCTTAAAAGCCTTGGCATTAAGCGCTATATAAATGTCACATATTATTACACATCAAGAAGTTCCTTTGGGGACTATTCAATTTTTTTACAAGTTTTCAACTGTTTGTTAATTCCTTCTAAAACTCAAGTCTGTTGTGTAGTGATAGTTGGCCGAGTGAGAGATTTAGATTCAGGTAATATACTACCAATCAATATCAAAAGCAACCAATTATAAAACAGGTATTCAGATCAAAAGGTTATATTTGGTATATCCCTTTGAAAAAAATAACACCCTCAGACTAGGTATGTCTACCATGTTAAATTATTAGGGAGATCTACCTAGCACCACAGAGAACTACATAGTAAGGTAGTATATACTTACCATGTCCTTTGATGTTATTAATGCCTTAAGGCTTATTCTAAATAATGGCTGAATTTTCCTACGTATATATCTAGAGCATTGCTGGCCATATCCTTGGTAGTATCCCTTGATATGGTTGTTTTTAAGGGGTCACCCCTGTTAACTACCTCTATCTACCTTGTCTCTACCATTGTCTACCATGTTAACATTTTTTCGAAAGGTCACACTAAAATATTCTTTTCTTAAATAATCTGTTTGAGATGTTTTCAAAGAATGGTGATCCAAATTTTTCTTGATTTTTTTTTGGCAGTAGCATCATCCTTAATTTAATTATTCAGGTTTAATAACAATAGTTCAATTGTTTTCCTTGGTTATTTTGAAAAAAGAAAAGGTGATTCAATTTTTTGAATTTTTTTCTATGGCATCATATCCCTAATTTAATTATTAAGGTATAATGAATACTTGAACTGGAATACCATCAATTGGGTTGTTGCTTCCTTGTTTAATAATCGTTGAACCACAACGTAAACAATAGTATAATTGTTTAATTGGTAAACATATTGCCAAATTTTAAGAATTGCACAATAAGCTTAGTAATAGTAATTTTGTTTTATACCACAACCTACACTGTTTTCTCATAGAACTTTTAAAGTATTGAAACCCACTAGTAGCCGTAACACCAAACCTAATGGTAAATTGGACGTTTTGTAAAGTCACCATAACACCAATGGACATCTGCCAGCTTTATTTGATGGCAATGCGTAGGACATTCACGCCACTGGTGCTTTATGTTCCTCAATTTTGAATCGGACAAGAAAGAAAAACCTTATTTGCCCATTTTTGGGTAATTTTCAGCCATATTTCCACTGTGTTATTTTGATTTAAATTGTCCCATGCCTTAGTATAATGATGTATACCTTTCTCTATTTATGAGAATTTTACTCATTCATGATAAAATCCCAGTCAGACGTTAACCATTGTAAACATAAGTAACAAATGGGAGATTCGAAAGATGGTCAAATTTGGATAACTGTACTGTATGTTATATTTATTTACTGGTATGTTAAGATATCGTGAATATTTGAACAAATATTGAAACTATTTTTTGATGTACTGCACAGAGCAAAATTAATAAGCTATGTTTCTTAACGTTAAGTTGCATTCTCAGGGGTCAATAAACTAGGCGACAGAAGTATGTAAATGGTGAGAAATAATCCAATATCTGTGGTTAAAAGATGGATATCTTAGAAAACGTAGGATAGTGTACTTTGTCATTGAGGTTATGGGGCTAAAGAAGAATAAAAACTGGGTAAATAGTTCCAAACTGGATTATCTACAATTAACTCGAAGTGATTTTTATTTTGGATAAAGAAATTTTTCCCGGATCATTTATTTGACATTTTTTAGGGTTTCCTGTTTTCTAGCCAGACTCTCCAAGTCTGTCACTCACATTAACTTTCCACCAATCACGCCCAAGGTCAGGTCTTCTCTGTTCATTGATGTATTGCGGCTGGATTAGACTAATGGTTGGCCTTGTTTAGATTTTTTTCATTTCTTATAACTAAGTCTTGTTCTAATTGGATGATTTGTATTATCTGGGCATAAACTGGTTCTTTAATGAGAACGTGCATTTAGTTATCATAGTTTTTGTCATCGAACTCATGTTTTCCGTTCAGAGGCTTAGTTGGAAGGGGGCTTCATCCGAAACTGATCCCTCCTTAACCCAGATCCAACCCTTCACCACCCCCCTCCGGATATCCAACATTCCTTGCCAATAGTCATTGTAGGTCAAACTGTTGTAGTCTATTTATAAGTTTTATTGTTAAATGTTGTTTTACTTTTTACAATATAAAGTAGAGATTTTATTTGGGAGTCAAAAACCATATGCATTACTTTAATAGTATCAAATTGTGCATGCTTGAATAAAACCAAAGTTGCTTTAAATTATTTAATAACACATTTTCATGGAATAAACTTTACTTTTACCCTATGTTCTGCACATGAATAAGAAAAACAATAGTTTATAAGGCCTAGTTGAGAAATTGTTAAAACAATCATGGAAACTCTAGGGCAATTTTGGAGACTCAAGGGTGATCCTAGAGACTCCAGAAAATCTTGAGAACTCAAGGGCAATCTTGGCGACTCAACAACATTTCTGGGGATTCCAGATTCGTCCGTGGGGTTGCAGGGAAATACTGAGGAATCTAGGATATTCCTGGTGACTTCGAGGAGACTTCAGCGAATTCCAGAGGAATCCTGGAAATTCCAGGAAAATCCTGAGAACTCTTTGTACATTCCAGGGGATTTATGGAGATTCAATGGAAATTCTTGAGATCCAGAGCAGACCTGGAGACTTAGGAGCTCTGGGAATTAGTTTAGCAGTTTTAAGCAGTTATATTGTTTTTCTGTTAATCCAGATATTTGCCCTCAATGGTACCTGTAGTGTAAAAAAATTAAATCAATGTGTATTCTTTTCTTAATTACCAAGTTTACTAAAATAAAAATTTAATTAAAAATTGATCTATGCTTATATGTGAGGTCTAATCACAAAATCAGTCTCACGGTAGGAAAATCCAAATTTTGAGCATAACATATGCTTTAAAAGATGTGAGCATTTGAAGTTTTTATACATGGAAACATGGTTTTGAGAAAATCACCAATAAAAAAATTTTAAAAAATAAAAAATTCAGATAATAAATCTCAGAAAGTCTGTATCAAAAAACTTTCCAACATCAAACACTAATCTAAAAGTATATTATAATGAAATAATTAGTACCATAGTACTCATAATTGATGAAAACAAAATTGTTGACAAATTTGACTTTAGACCTATTTTGGTGATTATCTCAATTTTGTCTTACCTAAGATGCAACTCATTTTGTGGTGAGACCTCACTTGAATCTTTTTTTTGATCAAATTTGACTGATTTATTAAGTTTTATTATAGAAACATGTTAATTCAAAATCAGATAATTTTGTAATTCTCTTAAAATATTATATTCATAATACATGCAAGTACATTTAAAAAATGCACAGACCATAAATATCAATATTAATTTGATATATGAAAAAATAGTCCTAAGGAAATTGAATTAGTACATTTTAAAAGTATGTCAAACACACTTGACTCATGTTGAAGCACGTGTCGTATATGGGGTAGTGACCGTTTGTCCCGCATTTTATATATTTTTTAGTCTAGATGATAATTCCCATGGTAGCAGAGTGGTCATCTAAGCAAGCACCAGTAAAGTTCATACCCTTGCATGCATGAAATAGTTAGCAACATTCTAAAAATTCCCAAAGATTTTATATTAAATGTCAATGTGTACTTAAACATAATTCATTGACAAGTGAATGAGTTTCATTTGTACATTTTGATTTATTAATTACCTATTAAAACTTTGCATGTGGTAAACGTCGTTAACACTAGGGTTAAAGCTACTATTTTTTCTACAGAGTACTATAATTTTCTGTAAGCTTAAAATTTGTTTCAAAAGTACATCAGTGATAAAAGATTAATATTTAAAATTTGTCATCAAAACATTCCAAGGTCGCAATACATTCTTACATCAATCTTCACCTTATGAATTTTGTTCTGAATTGTCTTTATTACTTGTAGAGTGGAATCCAACCAATAAAGGGTAACCCCAGGATTACAATTTCTATGGATATAAGGGGAACCTAACTAAAAACAGTTGACAACATTTGGACAATAAAAAAAATGAAGGAAAACAATTTCAAAAGTAGGCATTAAATCTTTTTAATACTCATGTTTTACACAATGAGGAAAATTCCAGATTTTTAACCGGTTGTGTTTGAATACTGTATCAAAAGTAAAATTAAAAATGTTCTAATGTGTATTTGACTGATTTTCCATTTGTGTGTTTAATGTGAGTTTGGCTTACAAGCACAAGCCTAAGCATTCCCGGAAATTTGCATATATCTGGCCAACGTTATAAAAACTTACGTTTTGGCTGTACGGTTTTCATTGCTG
>JAOTQE010080836.1:0-15731 GCA_025631205.1 Nesometra sesokonis
GGGGAAAAGCATAAAAATATTGTATAAATGACCCTAAAAATAGAAAATAGACACATAGAAAGGGTGCAAAACAGGGTACAAGGGCACGCAAAATAACGTTTCTATTGCTTGTCAAAACCAAACAGGTAACCACCCACGCCGACCCGGGCCTTGAAAAGGGCGCCATCTCCCTTCAGTTGGATCTTGGATCCGACCCTGGTTCCCCCCCCCCCGGTGACCATGCCCCCGCCGGACAAATCCTGGCGCCATCACTGTAAATAACAAGGAAGAGACTAAGTGGTAGCCAGAGATAACAGGTGGAGAAACTAACGATGTTTAGTCTCAGCCAGCTATTTAAAACCTCACTCATTGGACTATTTGCACTCTCACTACTGAGGACGATCAAAGCACATCAATCGAAACGTTGAGTAGCTTACAACTACATACGTGGTGTACCGCAAAACTTGTATTGTATTGTATAGCTTATCACATACTGTAAAATATTAACCGATGAAATCCTAGTATGTTAACCTACTGTATTGTATTATGACTGTAGATAATCCTGCTATCTTCTGACTCTATGCTTTACACTTGACATTAAAAGGCTTGCCGTATCTATTCACATATTCATATTACATCCAATCTATGTAAGTAAATACCAGCGACACGTAATAACCTTATTGAGTTTTAACTTAAAAGTATTCCAGATTCACATAAAAAAAACTACATGACCTGACAGACTAACAGAAAACCGACAAACAATTACCGAGATACATAGGCTTACAGATATATCTACAACCTTGTATGTTTAATATTTATTGATTGGTTAAAAACATGATGGATTGACTGGCTGTTTGACTAGTTGTTGATTGATTGTTTGTTTATTTGATTGATTGATTGATTCATTCATTGATTCATTGTTTGATTGATTATTTGTTTGTTTGTTTGTTTGTTTGTTTGTTTGATTGATTGATTGATTGATTGTTTGATTGATCGATTGATCGATTGATCGATTGATCGATCGATCGTTCGATTGATTGATTGATCGATTGATCGATCGATCGATCGATCGAATAAATGAATGAATGAATGAAAGAATGAATGAATGGATGAATGGATGGATGAATGGATGGGAGTATGGATGGGTGAATGAATAAATGAATGAATGAATGAATGAATGAATGAATGAATGAATGAATGAATGAAGGAAGGAAGGAAGGAAGGAAGGAAGGAAGGAAGGAAGGAAGGAAGGAAGGAACGGACGGACGGACGGACGGACGGACGAACGAACGAACGAACGAACGGACGAACGGACGGACGGACGAACGAACGAACGAACGAACGGACGGACGGACGAACGAACGAACGAACGGACGAACGAACGGACGGACGAACGAACGAACGAATGAATGAACAAACGAATGAATGACTGATTTGGATTGATTAATTTTGATTGGGTTGGATTGATCGCCGATTAAATATAAGATTCATTCATAGATTACGTAAAAAAATGATGCTCAACATAGTTTATCCTTTAATGTTTTTTCTCAGTAATATGGACCTACTTTTAAAATTATTTTTAGAAACAATATTAAATATAACTAGAGGCTATAACTTAATCTAGGCACTTAATTGAGTCAAATACATCCGCAAATTATCAAACACGTCATTAGTAAGGTACATTTCGTCAAGACATTTATTTTATACACCTGCTTTGTGTTACTCAATATCTAAGTGTTTCGATACATCAATTTGTATAATTAGTTTTGATGTTGTCTTTCTTTTGTTGGCTAGTTTGATAATTACTGTTGTTAATGTTGCGTGTCATTTTACCTGCCGGCTAAAACGGCATTAGGGAACGGGATCAGGACATGGATAATAATTGTGTTTATGAACATTTTTTATAACGTCCGCTACTTGTGAGTTAAAAGGTTTAGATTTTCGCAAATTAATTCTATTGACATGGGAATCTAGAACGTTTGTTATCCTTAGGTTTCAAGATTAACATTGTGTTGGTATCTTTGAGCTAATATATTATCTTATTGTGCTTCAAATTTCAGGTGAATCAATTAACCATGACAAAAGAGAAGACACGATTACCTATCTTAAATATTACCAATTAAAAGTAAAACCCGTCCGAGATTTTAACCGTTTATTTAAACGAGGATGTTAACCATTGGTATTTATTAATTTATTTTATCGAAAATGTTTTTAAAAAAGATGACAGCGAGTGAATTTAAGCAGCAAATAAGTAAAGTATTACGCGATGCGCAATTTTGTCCCCGCGGTACAAATATCAATGTAGAACAATATAACTATCTTTCTTTTTTTCTTAGGAATCTATATACAACCGCTGTGAATCTCTATTTAACAGTCCGTTGTCATTACAACTACCAAAGGAAAATGTTGGGGTCAATTTGGGGGGGGGGGGGGGGCGGGAGGCTTAAGTCTGTTAATTCTTCCGTAAATCCGCCACTGAGATATAACATCAACTTGCTTTGCATATCGATCGAATCAAGGTCTTTTACCTTTAATCCATAGTTCCTTGGTCGTTGACCTTATTTTTGTTACTGCTAGCAACAAAGGGTGTTACTGTATCATAACCCATTAAATACCTTGAATAATACTCTGAACTCTTATGATTCACAAAATCCATTAAAGTACGTTGTCAAGCTAAGGTTGAAATCCCATCTCAGCCTGGAAAGGTATTCCACTGTGATGGAATTTTTGACTAAAAAATGTCAGATCCAGCCATCGAATTTGTGATTTGAAGAGTACCACTTTGTGGTCTTACCCGTTCGGCCACGGAAAATTCCCAGTTAGAAATCAGTGGCGTAACTGTCTCGAATATTCTTAAAGTAAGAGAAGCCGCTCAGAGGTTATGCCGTAATTTGCGCATGTTCAGTGTGTTCAGCTAATGATCAGTGGCAAACACATGCTGTTTCGCCTGTCTAAATAATACATTTCAACGGAATATAACCAGTTAATGACCACTGATTGGTAACTAAAACATACCATACAAAAATACACTAGGTTTGAAACAGTCATCATTTTTTTTTTTTATATTTTTCTTTTTTTAATATTGTATTAACTTTTAGGCATACCAACCATATTGATCTAATGGCTGTTAATTGATCTTGGCCATCATAGTATTACTGTGTAAAATAGACCTAGGCCTGTACTATGTTCCTATTTTAGAATCTACAGAATTTAATCTTCTAATGGGACAAAGAGGGACAGATAGCGTCAAATACAATAAAGTACAAGTCTAGCCTCATCACCCTCTCCCTCACCCTTTTCTATGCCATGTTCGTTGAGAGGATACAGGAAAATAGAGCATCGTTCAATGACCTTCTACAATAGTGTCTACACAGTGTCTTATTCACTTTATTTCCACCAATGATTTACTTCTTATATCTCATCAACATCGTTCTTGGTCACAATTGGATGATGCCCGATTAAATACATCTTATAAACGTATAAATCATATATATAATATTTCAACTACTACTGACGTTAGAAATATATAAGAATAAACAAATTTATCTTAGTGAATTTCTCTCTTTTATAATTCTTTTCATGGTCTGTTTGAAGTCAATTTGCTCTTAATAATTCGGTCGCAAAATGAGAATGTGTGGCCGACACGAGCCCCGCACGCTTTCTATAATCATTTGATTTCAACAACGTACGGTATCTTGTCGGACCTCCTGTAAAAACAAATCACCATGCCTTTCACGAGCGATTTACAGCATGCTATATATAATCAAATATCATATATATAGAAAAGTGTATAGACCTTATGAAAGGGAAGCAGAGGGCAGAAACTCCTTGCACCAAATGCTCTGAATGTAGACGTCATGTGGGGTTAAAATTGGACAGATGACGATCTTTGTAGTAGGTCGTTTGACATTTTCATTAAAGAATATAAGTTCTATGGTGTCATCAATGATTAAGATTAACTTGCAGGCGTGTTAAGAATCATTATAATTATATTTTATCAGATGAGTGTGTGGTATTAGTCGTTTCTCTCAATACCTGTGAATTTATTTATACCTTGCTAAGTAGCCCCTTCAATCATCGTGGGTCCTAATGGCATAACGGATAATGCGGGTCAAAGATAATTTGATGGTGATACTAATAATCTAATGAAATTAGAGATAATAATTATGACCGGATGTATAATAATGAACACTATAAATAGAATGAACTGTAGGCCTATTATAGGAGGCATAAATGTCTTATAGAATGTTATAGTGCAGTGATTTTTTATGACAAAACTGTTAAAAATTGCCAGGTAATTTAAGCTATTATTTTTGTATTCTCTCCCTTTTCTTTCTTTGTTGAACTCTGTATTTTAATTTGATTTTTTTGTGGAAATCATAAAACAATTATGGTCAGTAAACAGTAAGGTCAGTGATCCAATGGTTTGACGTACAATTGTTGATCACCATTTAAAATTATTCTGCAACATAAGAAAAACGTAAATAAAGAAATCGCCTTTTCTCCTCTGAAATTTATTCAGTGATCGGCACTTAACAAGGCGGCCTATATATATTTATCTAGCATGAGGTATGTTTTTTTTAGGATGGTTACCACATATACTTTTATTATTGTCACTATTATTGGAAAGCAGACGGATTATAGTATTATTTTACTGGGATTTTCTGTAATGATTATGATGGTGATGATGATGATGTTGATGATGATGATGATGATGATGATGATGACGACGACGATGGTCATGATAATGAGGTTGACGAAGACTACGGCGACGATGACTGACAACGACGATGACGGTGATGATGATGATGACGACGACAACGACAACGACAACGATGATGATGATGATGATGATGATGATGATGGCGATGATGATGATGATGACGTTGATGACGATGAAGATGGCGATGATGATGATGATGATCATGATGATGTTATATATTGCAAAGTTCGATGTTCCGGTTAGCCAACTATTTTGTTCTGTATACAACAGTATTATTCATATCGTATTCGTCATAATGAATACAAAGTCGATAAATTATTGTTTTTAAAATGTTTTTTTTTACATGGCTGTGAAGTGCATATTTTATTAATAAAACAAAAACGCACTATGATATTTTTTACATGGATTACGGCGTTTGGACAGTGGATTATTGTAAATTCGAAGTTAAAAATGAATCACTCAGCAGATGCCAGTAAATCACAATTAGACTTCTTAACGAAAAGCACATTTTGTTTTATAAGGTGATGATGAATTAATAGACGTTAGCTTGTTCTATCGGGTAAAAAAATGACGAGAGGAATTAAGTCGAACTATCAGAGCAGGTTATCAGGTGTAATATGAAAACCACTGGCTTTGTATCGATCAGAAACTTGTAGACGCGGTATTTCATTGTTTTATTTTTATTTCGTGCCACATCAAACGGCAAGTTTTCTCGCTTCTTACAGGATGAGAACTACGTCATGTTTTCTAAACCGAGTATCATGATGAGGCATAGGGTTTGGTACTGTTATGCCGTGGGGATGCGGGCATGGTTCGAACCCGGAACTTCGTGTTTTTAATGGCAAACCACCATGCTAAAACAAGTTCATTTTCTGTCTGAATATGATTTTCCAGTGGGCTAATACCGAATGGACGTCACTTTAAATTCCGAATACATGTAATTAATAGAAACACGTTGAACCGACAATGAGACGCGGGATACGGTACGTCGGGCTGAGATGTGGCGTTGGTTTAATGTATAGGTCATAAGGGAACAGGGAAGTGCTATTGCTATCCATCGAAGTATAGGCCTAGGCCTAAACAGACATGAACCGCAAATTGTGATGACCCGACTGCCACAGTCCGCGCAGGCGTCCTCTGTATGTCGTAGAGTTTACACAAGTTTACCGTGTTTAATAACGCATGATCAATATATTTTTTATGTACAGTTCAAGTGTAAGTCTCAATTGTTATCAAAGATTCGTGAATAAATGGGTACTTGGCGCGAATACAGTATTCTGGTAGGACTATCACCTGCTATGTAAATTCCAATCGACATTTGTCAGTGACTATAGCGTCAGGGCTGCTGTCTTGCAAAAAATATCACCATGTTTAATGGGCGTGGACTACCGTATCCCCTTTGTAGCACAATTTTTTTTTTGGGGGGGGGGGGGGTATTCTACCAGGCAGCAACGGTTTCTTGTGTGTACTAGTGATGGATATATTGTAACAATGGTGATTTTTGGTGTCACCAATAGCGAGTTTTCTCGCCACTTGTAGTGTGAGACCTATGACATAATTCTAATCCAAGTCTTGAAGTGACCATGTTTGAACATGGATTCTCGCCATTGAAAGACAAAAATAATGAGGTTCGGCAAATTTACGATATACAATAACAAAAACAGACATGTCACTTTTCATTTTCAAGTTACTAAATATGTTCAAAAGTATATCAAATTTTGTACCTAAGATTTGTTGACGATTGTCATAAAATACTGACCAACTAGGTCTAGCCGTGAGACCGTCGTACGACCGTCGCACAACGCAGTGAATGGCCGGCTTAGAGAACATAATTACACCACCGAGCCCTCCATAAACTTACGGTAGGCCATAGGCCATACTTAATGGAATTAGCGTGATGTTTAACACCTTCTTTAAACCTCCATTGGTCAGTAGGCCATTATTTTTCAAGCGACCTTCAAACCGCTCCAGGTTATTTAGATCAATAGTTCAAAACCGTTCCTAGAGCGGTTCTCTAACGTGAGTTTATCTCGGGCGAGTCGAGCTAATAACCATGACCATGGTTCCATGTTTTAACCTAAAAAGTCATCTAAGTAAAGACAACATGTATAATATAACTACAGTGTTTTAATTTTAAGTAGGAGTCTGTAATTGCAGGAACTGCAATCTTTGGTAATTAGATTGGTTTTGATTGGTGAAATTGATATTCCATTACGGAGCCATACTGTGTGTTCACCTGCAATCTCAGGTTCACATATAAGCCTATATCTAGATTAGGCCTACGTGAAACAGGCCTACATAATTAGTCATTAGTCGGGCACAAGTATAATGAATCAGGGGTAGATTTAGAGGGTTGCTTAATTCCACTAAAATTGACCCCAAAATATTTTGAGTTCTTAATGGAGGACTCAACCAAATGCACAGTCGTTAAAATGTAAAGCCGGGAACTCACCGCGTCGTGCGACGGTCGTACGACGGTCACACGACTAAACCGTCGCTCCCTGTGTATGTGATTTCAGACGCGATGAGCGTCTTCTACTCGTTGGCCGACGGTTTTTAGTGATTTCCCTGTTGAATAACTAAAAACAAAACCCATCGGTCGACGAGTAGGCCTAGAATTCTGTCGCATCTGAAAACCACACACACAGGGAGAGAAGGTTTAGGCACAGTCAGTGCCCAGTCAGTGCCTTGTGAGCAGGCACTGTGTAAAAATGTTGAATAAAAAGGCTCCAAAACACAAACCAGGTATTTCAATGCAAGTTCAGTAAGGTTTTTATGTTGCAAGTTAAGTGATGATTGGAGTATATGGCAACTTGCAAATCATCACAACATCCCCCATCTTGGAATTTACATCCATAGCTGTGAAGTATGTGTAACCCACAAGGATGGTTGGCTGTCTAATGAAATGTTTTTTCAATCTTTTTGAAGAAATGGAAATTAACTGAAACTAAATACAACTTTAAGCATATTTTTTAACGTAAGGGTGTCTTTCATAGTCTAAAGCCCCTTTCACATAGAAAACCGCAATCCTACTATAAACACGCCAGCGTTACGCCGGCGTTTACCTCTCCACACAGCTGGTCAAAATACCGTATTAATACCGTATTCCTGTCTGAAAGGGATCGCTCGCGGTAGGAGTAATATAAAAATGACGGTCGATTTTTCGCGCGTTTGAGATTTGTGTTGTTTCGTCACACTTTAACCTCTATTTTGTTATGCATCAGTGCGTAACACGGCGATGCGCACTCTTTACCTTTCACACAGAATCGACAAAGACCTGCTACGGTATTAATACGGTATTTTGACTAGATCCCGAGGAGGATTAATTTAAGCCGGCGTATAGGCGTATTTCCCTTTCACACAGAACGCCGGCGTTTACAAAATACGGTATTAATACCGTTTTAATGGTCTGTGTGAAACGGGTTCTATTAACTAGCAGGATACGTCCGCATAAACGGTGCGGTCGGGATTGCCCAAAGACATCAGTTTGTCGTAGTCGCCAACAAAAACAATAAGACGTTATCAGTTGACAATATGACTTGCGGTAATGATTTTAATGATGATGGGATTTTCGCTGTTTAATTTTGTCTGTACAAAAGTAACTTTCTAAGACATGAAACAATATACAATTTAAAAAGCAAGGCCAACATTAAAATAATATTTTTACGAAATTAAATGTAACGAAAAAAAATTAACACTATTTCGTGACGACCGTCGCTTTCTTAATCTTAGAACAATGCGTTGTTTCATAGTATGCTATTATATTCGTTAAATAATTGCAATGCTGCAAATTGTCGATCGATGTATTGCTTTATAATTGTAGGTCCTAATTAATGTTTATGCCTCCTATGTCAGCCTTCAGGGGTGTATTCAATAATTGAGGAGCGGGTCCTTATGTGTTAATTGTTCCTTAAGGTTTGCTTGAGCACAGTGGATATCAGTCGATCTGCTGTAGACCTAAAATTCTTTGCCGGCAGCCCAAACCCCACGAAATTTTTGGGCGGCACAGCACTGTCCGAGCCCCGCAATGATCGGCACACCTTGAATGGATTACACCACACCTATATTTTTCGTCATATTCGTTTTTTCCTAAATGGTGTTTAAACAAAACGGCTATGCATCATCTTGATAAATTTGATAAACGTTGCACGTTCTTCTCACCCATTACATAACTCATGAAAAATTACTGAATGTAATAAGGGATCGAATGCGATGATAGAATTCACTTTACAGTTTGTACGTGACGATTTGATCAAACAACACGCACATGCTATATCACGCCGTAACTTAGATTCCGTAATCCAATTTTCCTGTTTTTTTAAATCCTGTTATGTACCGATAAACAATATATACGTGTAAACCTTTTAATTGTCTCAGCAGCTGTCAACAGAATAAAGGAACAGTCGATGGATAAATTATCGGTGAAAATTGCCATTTTTAAGTGGCGTTAATCGCTTGAAGACCTTGCATGATGAAGCTTATAGAGAGATTGTCTATTTTAGGAACCTAATTACCCAAAGTCATTGACACATTAGAACAATTTAAAATCACAGTGTGCATTCATTAATACACATATTAATTATTGCCTTTGCAGATACAACTTATGGGTTTTGATCGTATTGGCGTATTTGTATATAGTACCGTCAAACAGTCGACAACCGATTTATTATTGCCCGGGGTACTAATGTGTAATGCCCGGGGTTGTATCTCATTTATATTAGATATTGCTAACCGGCATTTCGTCTCCATTTCAGTATTAATAATACATTCGACATTTTTTTATGCGGTTTACGATTGATTATCCCAGGTGTATATTTAGCTGGTTACATATCTGTCGATAATCAATTACTGTATATAGGCCTAATAGTAGGCCTAGGTCTACATATAACCAAACAAAATTAACCGACTGAACACAATTAAAGTAGGCCACCTATTCGTTCATTAAGGAAAGCATGCTATGACCCTATATGGGTTTTCCTTTGTTTAGACGACGATCTAGATGTTGCGGAAATTGTGAAAACAAAATTTATACTTACAATTATTTGAGATCAATGTAGCCTAGACATTAAAGTTACTATAATTAAAAACAAAAATTATACAACGAACCCTTTGATAAAATCATCGCTCTAACTAGGGTTAACATGGTAGATAGTCGTAGTGAAATAGGTAGTTAACAGGGTTAACCCCATAAAAATACCATTCGCACATAACATTAACATTATTATCCTATTTTGAAATATACCAGGACCTGTACTTAAAGTTGTTTGATTTAAATGACAACAATATCTGGATGGAATCTTTTCATTATAGGCTCACTAAACTAACGTTAGGTTATCCAATTATAACGAGATTAGTGGTACATTTCACACCTTTAAACTCTTTCACCGTCTTAACTGTTCAGTAGGCTATTAGTTTATAAAAATAAACCATGTTGTAGTTAAGTTACTATATCAGAATACAATGAAAAAAAATTAAAATGTAATTAAAGCTGACGTTTATCTTAAAATTGAAAACGTTATTAAATGAGAAACGATAGGAATCGAATGTAAGCGATATGTCTATATTGTGCTGAATAACCGCAACGATGAAATAAAGGTGGGTGGCATCCCAAAAAAGAACAAAAAGTTTCGGGATAATGTGGTGTTAATGGTTTTGAAGCGGTAGTCTAACGTTGGTTTATCGGGGACAAGTTAGCCTAATGTATTGAAAGCGTGATACGTCTAACGATGAAGAGGGCGCTATTGTAAAATAAGTGATGTGTTGCATCGGTTGTATTGTAAGTTTTTTTAATCAATTTAATAAGTAAAACGAAACCGTTCTAGCATTGGAACACTGAGACAAAAAAGGCCTTTTTAAAACACGTTTTTGGAGACTCGACAACTTCGATGGTATAGAATAAGTACTTTATTTGATTTGAAACCTCCCTCCCCCTCCCAGGGTTCCAACGTTTCCATGATTAACAAAGTCTCCAGGAAATACCCAGTTTTTTCCAGGAATTTGAATTTGTTATGATTATCTACAGGATTGTTGATGAATTAACAATATCAACCAACAAAAAAATGTAGGCCTAGTAGGCCTATTGTTCATTGATTTGGACACTAAATTAATGGTAGGCCTATTTGAAAGTTCGTTTGCTAATTATAGTAACAATTATAATAGTAAACATGGTTTAGCTTGTAAATACAGGCACGGATCGAAGGTGGCAACGGACCCCCCCCCCCTTAATTTTGAAACCATAAAATGTATTTTTTGCACAATTTTGGGACGCTAAAATTGAACCAGAGAGACAAATTGTTATCATCTGTTAAAACCTCATACATGGGCTTGACCAACTTGGCATCGGGCCCCCTCTTTCAAGCTCCGCTGGATCCGCCCCCGGTAATCAAATCATTGCTTTTCATATAATTTCACTTTGATGTATAGACATGTACCCCAGTTACGAACACTGACCGACAAAATTTCCAGGATTTCCAACTTTGCTCTGCTCTGTCCTCATGTTATTACTCATTACATTTTGGAGTCCTTTGAAGGTTGCCACCATCACCACCGTCGTCGTCCTCAGGATTATGATGATGATGTCATCAACATCGTCGTCGTTGTCAACGTCGTCGTCGTCGTCAACGTCATCATCATCATCATCATCATCATCATCACCACCACCACCACCATCAAATCAGCATCAAATATTGGTTGAAATCTTCCGAGGACCTATGCCACTCGTCAAAAAATAGATATCATCAGAATCGTCATCGTCACTACCACCATCACCACCACCGTCGTCGTCCGAGTTATCGTCCTTATGATCTTGGTCATCGTCATATTATCATTATCATCATCACCATCATCATCATCATCATCATCGTCGTCGTCGTCACCGTCATCCTCATCGGCATCAACATTATCATCACCATCGTCACCGTCGTCGTCGTCGTCATCATCATCAGGGACGGATGCAGACTTTTGGAAAAGGGGAAGCTGGAAGAGAGTCAAAGTTCTACGGGGGTACTATGCATGTATTATAATATTTTGGGTTGTCTATAAATTACATAACGTGGGGGTGGGTAGGCCCTATGTAAATTTCTGTTAAAGTGCGTTACGGCCGGGGGGGGGGGGGGGGTTCTTTATGCTTGTCTTTCGTAACATTCTTATTTTTCGCATAATGTTAAAATTAAACATTAGCATTTTAAAATGGGAAAATACATGGAAAATCTAAGTGAAATGTTTTTTTTTTCTCTCCAGATCTTCAAATAGGCCTAATACATCGACATACAGTATAACAGTATTTGGTGTGAGCAGTTACAGCAGAATCAATAACATCTTTGACCATGTTTATGCTAACATAGGTAAAAAGTGTGTTTGTGTGAGAATTAAGGATTGCATTTAAATATTAAGGATAACGTTGAAATCAGTCAGTGACAGGGCTGTTACATACGAACATATTGAGTTGCATTGAGCTGTGTACTATTGACAGTACTGTATAGACTTCATCATTCAGTTTATTTAGTAGCAGGGCTCCCAGGTTTTCAGAATTAGCCTGGAGTCTCCGGGAATTTTGCGCCATCTCGCGGGTTCTAAGAATTGCCCAATTTTCTCCAGCGGATCAGCTATTGTTACTGTACGAAATCATCATCTTTATTTGAACTTTCTCATTTCTTTCTCAAAATTGACATAAGCTATTAACATGAAAATTTCGACCAATTAACATTTCTACATCATATTTAGTGAGCATAAACCTCATGTCAACCTTGAAATTTCTGTGTCATATTTGCTCGCGAGCGACTTGTTACGCGCGCGTACAAATGTTAAAAGGCTCAAAATCAAATTTTATTTACCTTTGAGCTCGTTTCAGGCCATTTGCAACATTTAACATTTTGACACAAATTTTACGTGCGCGCGCGTATTTTGCGCACGTAGCACGCACGGGTAATCGCGATATTTTTAAAATTTTGGATTTTTTACAATGTATTGATGAATAACTAAGACTTTAAATGACTTTAGAGACAATGGCAATGACTTACGTGCGCATCAAACTTTCTAAGCGTGCCCACGTTTTTCCCCAAAAACATTAAGATTGTGCTAAAATATGCATAATTTTAAACAGTTATCTACTAAACGGCACGGGCACTCTCAGTTTTTATTTCATATCGGAAAGCATATGACATGTAGATATGATACGTTTGGTTGTTGAGGTTGAAAGGACATGATGACGTCATCAATTTAAAACTTTTATTCAAATTTTAAAACTATTGTAGTTTAATTTGAAGTTATCTCGATAATTGGTCTTCTATTTTCTTCAAATTTCAGAATTTTAGAGTTGAGATATGTCTCTTAGTTTACCATTCCATGTAGTTTAAATTTGACTACGCTAAAATGGTTAAATTGTGACGTCATCTACGCGCACAAGTTTTTCTTGTACCCTATTACGTAATCAATTATATCTTCATTAAAAAATGCCATTTGTCAATCATAATTAGAGAAAATAAACTTCAAGTCCATGTGCACATTTCGGTATCTTAACATCCAGTGTGCGTGAAGTGGTGCGCGTGTACGTGAGCGTTAAAATTTTCTAATGAAAAAGAGAAATTTTAATTTCAAATCTAAAATCTTTGAGGCAAAAATTCGGCACTTTGGTCTAATGTTCCAATGTTTATGTTTAATCGGAGATATGATTTCATGTATGGCAAATGCAAATATGTCATTGTAACGTTGCCATATTTGCATTTTAATTTAACATCGTAAGAATTTAATTTATCCGTGTTTACATTTGATCTAAACCTTATACAGTAGCATTTTGCTCGTTTGTGTCACTTTTACTAATTTTGAAAACAGGACCACTATTACCAAATTTCATTACCAAATTACAATCCGCAAGTTACATTGCGTAACATGCGGATCAGCTAACTCGTCAATAGTGACGAGTTTATGTCTAGTTTTATTTATTTTTTCTATTGGTGGTACAGTGGATCCTCATAACCTCACTTTTGGTGAAGTTTGTTTGCGGGGGGGGGGGATGGGGTATTGAAACATATATTACGTAATTTTGAGGGGAGCCTTACAGCTTTACCCTCCGTTACTGTGGGTATGTGGGTCTTTGAAATAGTAAAAAAATACTAACGTTACGTAATTTAGACAGCCTCTTACTATTCTTAAGAACCAGTACTTACATTCACATTAGTTAAATTTGACTTGATGTTTCCGTACACAAGTGATTTTAATGTTGCTGATGTAGGCCTAATGTTAAAGTCACGTGACTATTGATGTATGATGTTAACAAATAATGCCTAATACTTAATAAATAACCACCGGTAAGGAAACCAAGACTCAAGACAAGTGCACATTATGTCATTTAATCTATTTAATGAAATCTTCTAACAATTTGTGTACTATAACCGTACAAAGCAAGTTCTCACGACCACTGTAGACTATTTACCCCGACCTCCTTAAATCATACAATTAAAATGTTTACCAGAAGCATTTAAAAACCAATCAAGAAATAGATGCAGGTAAAACACCGGCAGCTGCTGTTATTAATATTCTAGAATGATCATTTCGTAGGCCTAACATTAAATTCAATAGTTTAAAGGGTGATTGTGTGATTATTTGCCAGCTTTTATTCAATTAAATAAATGCGAACGCTCTTCATCTGTCTATTTCCTCTACTCTCTTTGTGAAATTGTTATGATTGTTGTTTATGGAAAATTCTATCTTTAAGCTGTCTAAACATAGTATGAATTCAATTAACTGAGATGAGTTAAAAGCTCGTTTTCTTCTTGCCGACTCGATAGTGGTTAGAATTAGATTCGGCATCTGCTCGATTTCCTGTAGTCTGACTCGCACAACGAGCAAGCAAAATAAAGGAATTCTTTACGTTTACACGGCTCACTAAGTCCCCATTAATGCTGCCTTCCGACCAAACCGACTATTCAAATATTAATAACTGTACGCACCAGGGGAGGCGGAAGTACTGGTTGGTACGGCAGGAAAGTCCCCATTGACGTCAGCCCACCATCACTGAGGACGGGGTTTCCAGTGGCGGAATTAAGTGGAGTGACCTTCAGTGGCGGACTTAAACGTGTGTGTTGGTGGTGGGCGGGTACAAAACTTTCTTACGTATCGTATGTCAGCGTATTTCTGAGTCGTCACGCACACGCGGGTCATATGTTGTAGGCGAGGTACACGTTCACAGTGCGATCTGGCACGAATACGTTAAAATATATCTAATTTCCCTTCCCACATTCATGAGCACAGTTTTTTTTTTCAAAATCGGAAAAACGTAATAGCTTCGTACTAATGTCATGTTCAATCGTAATTCATGCCATCGTAATGGCAGTGGCGTGTCCAGGGAGTGTTGCGATGCTTGAGCAACCCCCTCCCCCTTCGGAGGCAAAAAAAACCCACTAAATTAGGACAGAAATTTGAAAATCCCTTCAGTGGTAATGAGCACACCCCTTCAGACGAGAAGGCCTAGACTATGACGAAAAACACCCAAAAATAATAAACTGAGGTAAAAATAGGGTATTTTTTCCTTGTCAGAATTCAACAAAGAGAGTACCCCTTCTCAGAATCCTGGATACGCCCCTGAATGGAACACCATTTTTTGTAATGTTGACAAAAATCGTGCTCAATCGTTGCCGCTGAAAAAAAAAAATCTTGGTCTACCGTAGTGATTTCGTGTGAGTGACGTAACCAGGGAAGAGTGACGTAACGTTAACGTCGTTGTAATGACGGTGTCTTGTGCATTCGTACACATTCGTTTCGCAGTGCCAAACAGCACGTACGATGCGCCAAAATATCATTACGGTGCTGAGACGATTACATTACGCCGTCACCAGGATACCATAAACTGGTCTCAGAAGAGCACTGACCATCCGCTAAATTGTTAGAATTCTTCCCTATTTTCACTCAGACTGTTCGGGCTGCCCAGAAACTGGATAACGTTGGACGATGTATTTTATGGCAAGCCCCAGCTGTCTTAAGCCTTAAGAAAACATTATGTTACTACCATTTATCATTATATTACGTATGTTTA